>CM076579.1:1685149070-1685347509 GCA_034641835.2 Pinus albicaulis | reverse complement strand
GATGGATAGTGAATTACCCAAGCCATGGAAGAATGATTCTGGGTATGTCTACTAGCACCATCGACGAAGCCAAAATGATTCATCTCACCCAAAAACACATGCCAAAGCAGATCAAAATAATCAAAGTCACATCTAAAATCGATGAACATATATGTAAAAAAATACAATATATAAGAAAATGCTAGGCTGAAGCCTAGGAATAATACTTCTTCAAATAGAGCCCATTTTTGGGCTCTGGCAGCTCGTTTCCATTGAAATAAACCAAGGCATAAGCTCCTTCTTTTAGGACCTTTTAGAAATAAACAGGCCATACCACATGTATTTTAACTTGCCTTTACCCAAGTCATCCTTTTCTTGGGAATAAACCAAAACAAGGTCACCTTCAGAGAAAGCCCTAGGTTTAACCATCTTATCATATTGAATCTTCACTCATTTCTTATGAGCCTCATTCATCTTAGTTGCATCTCAGTGTTACTCATCCAAATTTTCTAGATGGACAATGTATTATTTGAGACTATATGTGCCAAGAAGAAGCTCAACTGCTAGCTTAAGGTAAGGAATTTTGCATTCGACAAGAAATATAGATTTCATCCCATAAACTAGTTGGAATCGAGTGAATCCGGTTGCAGTCTTTACAGACATTCGATATGCCCAACGTGCAAGGTACAACATGACATGCCAATTGGAAATGGCTTTATCAGTTGTTTGTTGAAGGATAGTCTTCAAGAATTTTTTGATGGCTTCAACCTAGCCATTAGCCTGAGGATAATACAGAGATGAATGGTCCTGCCAAAAACCCAATGTGAGAGCTAATTTTGCCATCATATTGTTCTGAAAATGAAGTGAAAATATATTTGGGGATACCAAAGAGAGAAATGACTTGGTTGAATAAAAATAGGGTTTTTGTCTCACCATCATTCGCAAAAGTAGGCATAGCCTCAACCCACTTCATAAAGTAGTTTACTGCTATGATAATGTACTTATCACCCTTTGTCAAAGGTGGGTTACAAGTAGTATAATCAATACCCCACTTTGTAAAAGGACTGAGAGTGACAACTGGAAAGAGCGGAGCAACATGAACATGCATCTTCCAAGTATAGACTTGACAAGGGTGACATTTCTTGACCGCCTCAACACAATCTTTGAAAATCGAGGGCCAAAAATAGCTTGCACGCAATATATTTTTGGCTATGGAAAGCCCAGATAAATGACCACCACAAGCTCCACTGTGGCAATCATTCATCACCACCTCGCTTCTTCGAGATTCAATCAACATCTAAGGATCGAATCGACCCCACGACGATATAGAGTGTCACCTATAATAAGATAATTTTTAGCTAAGTGATGCAACTTTCGATGCTCGTCTTTCGAAAAAGCTAAGGGAAACTTCACAGTTTGGAGATAAACAATGAGGTCTCCATACCAAGGATCTTGTGAATAAATGAGAAAAATATGTTCATCAAGGAATGTCTCTTCATAAATAATGTCTTCTCCATAGGGAAACTCAGAGATCAACTCTTAAAATACCAAAGAATTTTTGGATTTGGTAGACAGAAATTCGAGATCAAACTCCTACAAAATGAAAATCTATCGATTTTATTTTCCCCCAATCACTCACCTACTGAGAAAAAAATGAAATGGATTAACTTCTGCCAAAACATAATTTTTTTGAAGAAGGATATAATGCCTGAGCCAATGCACAACATGGACATCTGCCAAAGATAATTTATCAATTGGAGAATACGAGAGTTCGGGACCCACCAAGCCTCTACTAAGGTAGTAAACAACATGCTCGAAAAGAGCATCATCTTCTTGAACTAGAACCATACCAATGGTAAATTCTACAACAGTGAGATACAAAATTAAATCCCTACTCTAATCATGTGGACTCAATAATGGAGCAAAGGTAGATGCCTTTTTCAAGGCATGGAACGAATGGTGAGCAAATTCATTCCAGAAGAATGTAACTTCTTTCTTTAACAACCTCATAGATCCTTTCGTCACCTCAGCATAATTTATGATAAATCTCCATAATAAATTTCCTTTACCTTGTAGACTTTGAAGTTGACGGATTTAATTTGGGGGAGGCAACTAAAGTATTGCCTCAACCTTGAAGTGATCTACCTGAATCGCTTCAGTAGACACGATGAATCCCAACAATCGACCAGATGTGACAGTGAAAATGCACTTATTATGGTTCAATATAATTTTATAATAACAACACCATTCAAAAACTTGACGAAGGTGTGAAGGATGATCAATTCTCTTTCGAGAACGAGCAGCTAAATCATCCAAATATGCTTCAATGATATGCTTGATGTCGTGGAAGCCATAGGACATGGCCCCCTGAAAATTAGCTCCAGCATTTTTAAGGCCAAAAGGCATATTTTTGTAAGAAAATGTACCCCAAGGGAAAATAAAAGTAGTCTTATGTTGATCCACAGGATGGATAGTGATCTGATTGTATCCTGAGAAACTGTCCATAAAGGAGAAATTTTGTTCCCCTCACATTCATCAATAATATGATCTATAAATGGTGTGGGGTAATTTTCTTTAGGACATGCCTTATTCAAATCCCTAAAATCAATGCAAACTTCGATTGTTCCTTGTTTCTTGTCCAGAGCAACTGGATTCAAAACCCACTCATTTAATGGAACGGGGTATATAAATCCCTCCTTTAGCAGCTTCTCAACCTCAGCTTTGATAGTTGCTACCTTCCTAGGGTTGACCGAGTGAAGCTTCTGCCATATAGGCTTATCATTTTCATAACTCTTGATCTCATGTTGGAAAATAGAGGGATCTATACCAGGAATTTCCTCATAATACCAAGCAAACACATCCCGAAATTCTCGAAAGAGATCGGTGTAAGTTTTAATTTCTTCAGGGGAGCATTCAGCACCAATGCAAATATTCTCAATAATGTTGGGATCTTTGGAGATGTTCACCGGGGTAGTCTCAGAAATAATTGCCATATTCCCTTCAGACTAAACCTATGTTGGAGCTAAGGGGTTCAGGACTATGTGAATAGGACCAGAATACTGAGGGCTAGATAATATGGATTCAACTTCTCCCAAGTCTGGAAAAAAATAAGACCGATGATGGAAATCATCCCATGGTATTTTCACACCATTCATGGCTTCAAGAACAACATCTTCAGATGGAAGAGTGGTATCAAGGAAATCTTGAGCAGAAGATGAACTAAGAGTCCAAGCCAGAGCCACATCTCCATCCAGTTCCTTCAGTGAAAGAGAAATTGGAATGGAGTCTACAGATTCAACAATAGATTGATAAGAAATCTCAGCTGCAGACATAGGAAATTCCATTCCACACACTTGACCTTCCTCTAATGTGGAGGTAGGAGAAGGCAAGGTCCAAGGATTTGAAAAATAATGAGTTCGAAATAACTCTCTTCGAGTAGGAACCCTGGAGGATGAGATAGCATGAATATGCACTGAAGGAGGTGAAAGATCAAAAGTACCCATCAATGATGTATGCATTCCAACCCCCAAATTCTCAACAGGTTGCTTGGCATAATTCACCAAGGGTATCTAGTCGAGTCATTAGATGCATTCGGATCTACAGGAGAACAATCCATATGATCAATATTTACAATCCTCCCTTCGTGGGGAAACACAATATGCGAAATAATGAGGAATCAATAGCATCCATCTCGTAAGAAGTAAGACTGATGATGAAAATCATCCCATGGTCTATCTATACCAGTCATGGCTTCCAGGATGGCCTCTTCAGATGGAAGAGTGGTATCAAGACAATCCTGGGCAGAAGAAGAACTAAGTGTCCAAGCCGGAGCCACATCGCCATCCAACTCTTCCGGTGAAAGAGGAGCTGGGATGGTTTCTGCAGAGTCAACAATAGACTGATACGCAATCTAAGCTGCAGAAATAGGAAACGCCATTCCGCCCACTTGTCCTTCCGCTAATGTGGCAGTAGGGGAAGGCAAGGTCCAAGGGTCCGAAAAATAATGAGTTCTGAAGAACTCTCTTCGAAGAGGAGCCTTGGAGGATGAAATAGCATTTATATGCACCGTAGGAGGAGGAAGATCGAAAGTACCCATCAAGGAATAATACATTCCAACTCCTAAATTCTCAATAGGCGCCTTAGTATTATCCAACTTTGGAACAGATGAGTCAGTGGACGCATTCGGGTCTACAGGAGGACAGTCCAGTTGATCCACTGTAATGATCCTCCCTTCATGAGGGAAACATATAATTCGAAATAATGAGGATGAAATGGCATCCATCTCATAAATCCAGTTCCTCCCCAACAGAAGGTTGTAGTCCAAGCTTGCATCCACTACCTCAACCTCTATATTGACAGTTTTTCCCCCAACACAGATGGGCAAAGCTGGGACAATACCATGGGGCCTGTGAGAATGACCGTCGAACGCAGTCAGAAGAGTGGTAGATGGAACAGCTTTGGGAGATCCAAGTGTCTTCCAGCATGCGAGAGACATCACGCATGTGGAAGCACCCTCATCAACAACCGTCCGAAAGATGTTACACTTTCGGTACGATGATTTAATATGAAAAGCCATGTGATGAGGAAGTCTCTTCTTAAAATTAGTCATATCAAAAGTAATTAGAAGAGAATTTTTCGGATCAATAGCCCCAATGGCAGTGAGCAAAGCACTGCGCTGAGCCGGACAAGACTGGAGTACCTCTAAAGCTGACATAGCACAAGGACTCTGCGCCAGATCTTCCACAATTGAGTAGTTCTGGGCAGCCCTAGCATTTGGATTAATCGTTGATCGCTTAGAAGATGCTTTGGGCATCCGAGGCATAGACTCAACAGTAGGCTTCGTAATGTGAAGCGGCTCAGTAGCATCAGGAACTTCCTTAGCTTTCGAAGACTCTTCTCCACCATAATCACGGGATCTCGTAGCGATATCCGTGTGAGCACTCATCATAAAAATGTTCGATGGAATTTCCCCTTCCTGGGTGCCCCCAGAGGAAGCCCCAGGATTTTGGTTCGCGCCAACAACTAATTGCTGCCCTTGGGGAAAAGGGTTTGTTAGCACAGCCTGGGAACTAGAAGAACCCTGCTGAGATAACAGGCGCTGAGCATCCTGAATTTTCAGGCAAAGGTGTGTGAGATGGTCTCCAGTACAAAGCTTGCACGGAAACTTCACTTTCTTTTTCTCCTTTTGACCCTCACCAACACGCTCGTTGGTTTTATTTGCATTGCCCTTCCCGTTCTTGCCCTTCTTCTTGTTATTTCATCCCTTCTTCTTCCCATCGGATTGTTGATTTCCTTTGGGATCAGAAGCTTGGACAGCATTTATGGACAAATACTGGGAAGGCGATGACTCAGCAGGCACAGCCTGACTAGAAGGAGCAGATTGCAAAGACAACTGCTGCAGTTGAGTAAGCAGGCTGGCTGCACCACTATTGATCGATCCGACAAGCCCATCACCATGCGGACCGGGCTTAGTTTTTGATAAATCTAATTTGGAGCGAGGAGCATTGAGTAAATATTTATAAAGGACCCCAGACTGAGAATAGATCAGCTCCAGCTGCTGGGCCCTAAAAATGGCCTGCTCCTCAGAAAATACCCTAGATAGGGATACATCTTTTGAAATGTCTGACTGCAGAGATTTCAGAAACCATTCGAGAAGGAATTCTCCAAGAATATGAGCTTTAATAAGCCTCTTCCTTCTCCTCCATTCCTGAATGTGATCAAAAATGTGAGTTGCTTCGTCCTGCTTAAAATTAGCCAGGAGTTCCATCCCAGCCTCATATCGGACAGGCAACTGAAAATGGTTTAGAAATGTGACAGCCAGTTCTCCAAATGTAGCAAAACTGCCCCCAGTTAGCTCGATATACCATTTGGTAGCGTTTCCAGTTAGGGTGCGTTGAAATAATCTCAACCTAATCGAATCATCGATCAGGGAGTTCGAAGAACACCATAAGTGGAAAGTGGTGATGTGGTCAGCCGGATCCTCCCCATTCTTACCTTCAAATTTTGGAATATCTGAAGGAAGTTTGGTTGGGACCGGAGGCCACCCCGGACTATAACGAATCGGATCATTAGTCAACTTCGACAGATCTGGCAAGTTTAACGTTGCCAGAAAAGGTAAGCGAGGTGGAGCCTGAGGATTCCATCCTTGATGGGATGGATTCCCAACATTCTGAAAAGAATAGCCTGGATTTGATGAGGCACCAGGTTGCCAAAAAGGACTCGTAGAAAAAGGAGAAGAACCTCCTCCCCATGCCGAGTTACCAAAGCCCAGACCAGTTCCCCCCGCTGAAGTATTAAATGAAGAGGAAAGCCCCTGGTAGGGGTTCCAGGCATTAGAAAGAGGAGAAAAGGTCTGATAAGCACTCGACGAAGGGAAAGA
Organism: Pinus albicaulis; assembly: GCA_034641835.2. Classification (NCBI taxonomy): domain Eukaryota; kingdom Viridiplantae; phylum Streptophyta; class Pinopsida; order Pinales; family Pinaceae; genus Pinus; species Pinus albicaulis. Next base: position 1,685,341,151 of record CM076579.1, on the reverse strand, counting down.
AGTATTCCCTTGATGACCTGCGTAAAACTGATTCCCTGCCCCCGCTGTAGTGAACACAGGGTTCCATCCTGTAAAAGTAGTCGAACTTTGCCCCCCAGACCAAGGGTTGAAACTCTGGGTCTGAGAAGTAAACGGAAAGGACCCTAAAGAAGGATTCGAACTAGGAATGTGTCCAGTTCCGAAGGGGAACCCTTGAAACAAAGCTGATCCACTAGCCATGTTAGACATGGGCGTCGATCCAGCTGAAACAGCGGAAAAGGAAAAAGAGGGATTCCCACTAGAGGGCATCCCTGAACAAAAGGGACCAGAATGAGAAGCATGTGTCCGGGTGAAACCAAAGCCAAACACAGCAGCACTAGAAGCAATCGAAGATGAAGCAATAGTGCCCCCTGCCTCAACAGAAGCAGGAGTCTGAATGCCTGCAGCACTCACAGCAGAAGCTGCGTTCCCAGTCGTGGCCATCGAAAGATAAGAATGATACGGAAGATCTTCCGGTCTCTCCGACTCAGGTCCGATGTATTGAACAACGAACGGATAATCAGGAGGAAGAGGAGATGGACCTGTAGCAGGAGGCTCAGGTACGTCTTCGATTTGAAAATCTTCTTCCTGAGGAAACAAAACTCGCGAGGTGAGCAGAACGCTCCTCTCGGGACCGACACCAGAATCAGCTATGAAACATTCAGATCTTGGTGGAGGATCTCTCTCCACTGCGTCAGACTCCACAGGGTGGTAACCACCTGCTAAATCACTCCTACGCCTTCTCGAAGAAGGCTCTGCACTCTCGGGAGATAACCCTCGGATTCTCCTCGAACGTCGAGGCGCTTGATCAGCCACTTTTATAGATTTATTATATTAGACTCAAAAAAGTGAAAAGCTAGGCAAGCTAGGAGCAAAGAGCACTCACTAAAATAAAAATCCCTGAGAAACAGCAAGCAAACAGCCTCCAAGTATTTCCGCTCCGGGTGATGAGGACCGGACACCAAAATATAGGAAAGCGAAGTATAGGGCCTTCCGAAAGCAGTCTGGGATGATTAGGGCCCAGAACAACTAGCAAAGGTATCAGAAACAGTTACGCCGACCTCCTAACGACAGCCTTTGCTGGCTCAAGCACCCAAGCTTCGCAAGGGCACCCCCCAGAAGTACTGCTGAAAGTGATGCGACGTCTGCCTCAGGTACCACGGGTATTCCCCCCTACAGTCACCTGTCTGGAACCTAGGAGTGGAAACTATGGGCACCAATCCATGTCAGAAGCCGGGCGGAACGGTCTTGAGGTCATATTCAGCTAATCAGAGAGAGGGTATCCCTCTTCTCAGCTTTCACTTCCCCTCGCGCTTGACTCTTTGGAGGAGAGCCTTCCCGGTCCACCTAACGGAGTTGGATTTCGCTCAATTAATCAACTTCTATGTTTTGTTTGAGTGGGCTTGGAGAGTTAACTCTCCACTCACCTATTCCAAGGCCCTACAACCTAGCTAGTTGGTGTATGACACTTAGAAAACTTGCTAGTTGATTTTAAATTATATCGCTTATTTAAATGGGCTGTTATGTTAAGTCACAAGAATACGGAGATGAAACATATGGTGTTTTGACGCAGAAAGAAATTAATAAAAACCAAACTACATGTAAATGCAGTTATTGTCTTTCGATGAAAAGCAACTTCTATACAGGTTCTATGAGATTAAAAATTGTATTTTTCTTTTCAGATAACGAACTCTCACTCACAAAAACTACGAAAATGACTAAATTCTTAAGTGAACCTAATGCAAATCACTACAAGCATGCAAATTCTAAGATGCAAAATATCTTAAAGCAGAGTGAAATTTCCCAAAAAGATCCTTCAGTTTTAACTCTTTTTGGTTGTCCAGAAAGCTAGTTCCCGAAAACAAGAACTCTTAATATGAAGAAACCAAAAATTCTTAAAAACAAGAAGAATAAATCAATGACAACTTCTTTCCAAAATCAAGCCAAAAACCAAAAGCAGGAAACTTCAACAAAGCTTCAAAAGATATAGCGAAACGAAAACAAAAATGCAACAACAAAATCAAGAAACAAGACAAAATGTTTTTTTAAGCTTTCAAAATGCAAAAACAAAAGCAAAGCAAAAATGTTTTTTGAGCTTTTGAGTTTTATAAAGAAAGAGCTCGAAAAGACCAAGCGAAACTATCAAATTCCAAGCCAAACAATACTGAATTTCAAGCACAAACTTCAACAATGCTCCGAATCTTATAAGGCTAACTAGTAGCAAGATCAATAAGAGCAAAAGAAGACAAGAAAACTCAGCCAGTTAACCTAGAAGAATAGCACAACCTTGCCACAAACAAAAACTTCGAAGAAGCAAGAAAGACTCTTCAAAAGTTGCAACAAGACCTAGCCTACTGAACTCAAGAAAACCAACCAAGAAACGGAAAAAAACGTAGTGCAAAGCAAAACACAAAGATAGGAACGAGTAAACGAGCAAAAGCTCTCTGTTCTGATAAAACAGAACAGCCAAGAATGCTCAGAACGAGATCTTGGTACTCAAACCAGAAGTGCCAGCACCAACAACAACACCTTGCCAAAAAGACTAGTTTTCAATCAAACGAAAGAGAGAAAAGACCAAAGACCACTTTCTTCACAATCCAAAGGGTACAAAGACACCGTAGAAATAGGTCTCCACAGCTAGAAAGGACTAAAAAGTCAAGAAACCCAAAATTTCAAAATCAGCCTAGGTATACGCTACTTCACAGTTTAGCAACAAGCGTGCATACGCGACTGCGCTAAAGGAAACACGCGTATACGCGACTCCCTTTAGACAAACTTGCGTGTATATGTGACTTTGTGCAAACAAACCTGCGTATATAAAGGTAGATAATGAAAAAACAAAAAGGATCAAGCCTGGATAATAAACCAGGACTTCAGACTGACTGAGAAATAGTAAACTGGACTGCAAATGAAAGTTAAAACTGTTGGAAACCTATCAAACAACTGAAACCACCCAACAGGGGAATCACAAGAATGCGATCCCCAGTGGAGTCGCCAGTTCTGTTTCGGGGAAAATCACCCTAGAGGTTTTTTGGGTTTAAACCTCCACAGAGCAGGGGCATGCTACTTAAGAAGGACTCACACAACCATACATGTTCATGAAAAACTAAATAGAGTAGATCAAGGAAGTTACCCGTAGGTCCTACGGTTGAAGCAGATCCCCCAGGGTCCAAACCCCCAGCAACCCTTCTTCCTTCTTAACCTGAAAGACAAGAAGAAACAAGCACAAAGAACTGGTTGTACAGCATATATCTACTCTAAATGTTAGTGAAATCCATATAAAACATTAGATAAACCATAATGAATGCTTAAATAACAATTTTCTCATATATGTAAGCAGACACTAACACGTATATTTCGGGAACAAGATGGTACTTCTATATTATAAATAGCATGTACAGAAATAACGAGTGGAGAGATCACCTGAATCCTTCCACGATCTTCGAGCAGACCATCGTCCGGATCCGTCCCGCCCTTGCCTCACTAAGATTCCTTCCGAACTGGTGCATACGAGATGACATGTAGGGAGATGAGCATCTCAAGGAAACAAGGGTTTCCTGTAATGAACTGGGAAAGTGCAGGAGGCACGGGGAATCAGACTTGGATAGGGAATACCAACAGAGTATAATATCAATAATTCTCTCTCTCCCTTAGGCCATACACATGAGGGGCTTTTATACTCCCTCCAATTAGTTTCAACAGTTGGAAACAGTTGGCCACGTGCTAGGGTGGTTGAACTACCTGAGTAACCATCAACCCAGCCCGAAAATAGGGAATTTTTATATATTTTTTAATCATTTTAATGGCATACGCGGAAAAGTGCATGTGGACTCCGTGTCATCTGCCTTGAAAAAGTACGCATAATCGCGTGAGGTTTTTACCTTTGTTTTTAAAAGTGAATTTGTGTCTGTGGAATGGGTGCCCAGAAAGCCATAAAGGCAATCATGAATCATATGAAGGTGAGAAATGATGCTATATGAGTTGTTCTTGATGAGCTTGTGAATGATATACATCTGATGTATCTACAATCAGTATAGCAGGTGCAGAAGAAAGAATTTCCAGAATGGGCCAGAACAGTGATGAAAAGTGTATGTCACAAGGAATACGCGAGTTTGTCTAGGGGAAGTCGCGTATGCACGCGGGAAATAACGTACCAAGTCGTGTATGCTCAATTGCGCTCTAAATATGTAAAACCAGGGGTTACTACCATGGTATTGACCCATTGTATTGAGCGCTGGATTGTCTATTTGATCCCGTCCAAGAATACCATCGGAAGTGATGTGGTTTTGACTCATGGTATTGATGAAGGCCAAATCTATATAAGGAGAAGAAAATCATTGTGCATGGGTGTGCAAGTGTCTGGGCTTTAATGAATACTTCACTCTGAAGTATATCTGCATGGTTGAACTCTACTCTTGATTGATAGATCTGAATCTATGATGCATCTATGAACATGGTGAAGGTTAAAGATCTCTAGATCTAGAAATGGTGAATCTCTTGGATGATCTGAAAAGAAGTGATGAAGACCTGGCGCAAATATTCTGAAGAACTTGAAGAAATACGGGTAAGTTCATAGATCTGATCTGTTGTGCAAAGTTTATCTTTTATAGATCTATACGCAGGTTCAGTTCGTGAAAAGCGCGTGTATACGCGGATCTGTTTCAACAAAGTCACGTATGGACAGTTAGGGTTATTCTGGTAAATGCACAGATGTATACGTGTGTTCACTTCATAAAAAGTGCGTATATACGCGGGTCTGATTAAATAAAAGCGCGTATGATATCTGATCTTATGGTTGCTCAAGGTTGAATGTGTTTCTGCATATTTATTCTGAAGTCTGGGTTATCTCTGATATTCTAGTTACAGTGGTTTCACTGTTCTGTTTGATGCATTGGGCAAAGGTTGTTTATTGACAAGTAAAGGGTTGTGTTGGAGCTGTTTGATCCAGTTTGAAAATTGATGAACGTGGTCTACAGTGGATCTGAGGGTTGAAACCTTCAGTCTGAACGTAGAAGTTTTTTGCCAGTAGAGGCTAGTGCTAATATCAGGGGGTAGTAGCTCCCTTCCAGGTGAGGCTGGTAAACGAGAGCAGGGGGTTGTTGCTCCCTTCCAGGAGAGGCTGGTAAATGAGAGAAGGTTGTAGCCTTCTGCAGGTGGGTGCCTGCGTACTGGTATGAGTCTGCACCAGTACATATTGTAAGAAGTTTTCTTAATAATAAAAATTGAAGACTGAGACGACGACAGCGGTGGTTTTCTCCCGAATTGGGTTTCCACCTAAAAATCCTGGTGTTCATGTGTGGTTGCTTATGTGTGATGATTATTCTGTTCTTCCTGCACTTGTTTACTGTTTTCTAAATATCTGATGAATGAGTAATGCAATGATCTAAGTCAAGAACTAAATGCATAATTAGATCACTGGATATACGTGAGTTCTGTAAAGGATATTCACGTATATACGCGGGTTTGCTTCAGGAAAGTTGCGTATGGTTTTAAGAAAGAAATATCAAAGTTTAATTGTTGCACAAAATACTGATTCACCCCCCCCCTCTCGTATTTTTCCAACACATGTAATGTATTGGAGGTTTCCCCCTCGAAGTGGCTTATTTCTAAGGCGTTGATATCTCTTTTCTTCTATTTTTGGAGCTGGCTTCACAACCATATTTATAGCTTTAGCCCAAAATCCATTAGAAAGATTCTTACCTTTCAGCATACTGCAAGCACACTCCACGAGGGTTCTGTTTCTCATTTATGCAACCCCATTCTGCTGAGGAGTGTGGGGTGATGTGTACTATTGCAGAATTCCATGTTCTTTACAATATTTGTTGAGGTCAGCCTTCCTATACTCTCCCCCTTGATCCGAGCATAGAATCTTGATGTATTTTCCTATCTACTTCTCTATAATTCTTCTGAATTGCTTGAAGTATTCAAAAACATGAATCTTTTTGCTGTGAAAATATACCCACATAAATCTAGTACAGTCATCGACAAATAATAAGAAGTAATATGCACCTCCCAAAGATCTTGACTGCATTGTCTCACATAAATCAATTTGGACTAACTCAAGTTTATCTCTCTATTTTCTATTAAAATTAATAGGAAACTCATCACTGTACATCTTCCCAAGATCACACGCTTCACAATCAACATGACTATGTTTTAATTCAGGAAGACCAATAACCATACCTTTCTTCTTAAGTAACTGCAAATATCTGAAATTTATCTGGCCAAATATCTGATGCCATAGCTCTTCTGTAGACATATCTGACGATTTCAAGGCTTGATGTGGCACACTTTTCAAATTCATCTTGTAAAGGCCACCCACACGAATCCATGTTGCAATGGTCTTCATAGAATCCAACAAATCTTTAACAACACAATATGATTTATAAAATTCTACCTTAAGGTTCTGATCTATTATCATTGAAACATAAATCAAATTCTTATCAATTTTGGGTACATACATCACATTCTGATTGTGCCTAATATTACCATCAGGCATAATTACGAAACATTATCATGTCCTTTGATCGGGTACCCCCTATCATCGCCAAGGTATATTTTTTCTCTAGTGCTGGTTTCTTTGAAGTCCTCAATCCATTATCTGTTGCCTATCATGTGGGTGGATGCTCTTGAATCGACATACCACGTATCTGCTTCATTCTTCTCATCAGATTCAACCATAAATAGTCTTAGATCCTGGTTATGGTCATCATCTGCAAAATTTGAAAAATTCCCTGCATGTCTCTTGTGTTTATGCTTACCTTCATTATATTTATTCTTATGAAAATGCTTAGCCATATGGCCAATTTTTCCACAGTAAAAACATTTTAATGTTGGATCATTCCTATTTGGTGACATACCTTGAGATTAATTCGACATTTTCTATGTTGTGCCTCCACCACTTTGTCCTCCATTCGCTTTTCCTCTGAATGGCTTCTCCTCCACCATGAGAGCTAGATCCGAATTGTGGGGTTTCAATGTCATCCGCCTTTCCTCCTCTTGCATGAGAATCCCTGTCAATTCTTTTAATTTGGGGGCTTTTTCTCTAGCATTCAAGCCTGTTATAAACATATGGTAATCGTTAATCATACTATTCATAGTAATAGTTAACAAATAAGTATTACTTACAACCTCTCCGATGTCGCCAATCTTGTCTTTTAGGTCCTTGATGCATGAGATGAATGTTGATACTATTTCATTCTCCTCCATTTTGATGGAGAGAATCTTGCTTTTCAGGAACAGCAGACGATTTGTATTTCTGATTTTGTACAGATCTTTGAGAGTTGTCCAGATCTCATTCACAGACTTGCAATCTCTGATGTGAGGGATGAAGCAGTCTTTGAATGCCATATTCAACATCATTCTTGCCTCTCTCTCCCTCTTATCCCATTCCTATACTATCTCAACTGTTGCGCCTGCTGCAATTGTAGGTTTCAACTCATCTCCAGTCGTGATCCCCCATGCACTATGCCCTTCCAACATAGCCTGTAACTTGAATTTCCAATTCGAATAGTTGGAACCATCAAGCTTTTTGCTCTCATTCAAGTATACTTCCATCAAATTATTTATCTTGAAAAGAAAGAAAAAAATGACCTCCGGAAATTAACAGAAAACTGGATCTATCCCAGATCCACAAAAAACAAAAATATCAAGAAACAGATCTACCTGTTCTTCGACCACTCTTGCAGGCTGCTCTGCGCATTGCACCACAGGCTCACTCTGTCATGGATCAGGCTTACAACGATCCTCACACTTCACCAGCAATCTTCCACTACTTCTGTTGCCATAACTCTCTGACTTCTCTAACATGATCTCACTGGATCTGCAGGCACAAGCTCTCTGGTTCCTGTGACACGATCTTAGTGGATCTGTAGGCACGAACTCTTTGGTTCCTTTGACACGATCTCACTAGATCTACAAGAAAAATCTCTATCTCTCTTCCAACATGAGCACTCTAGCTTCGTGGTGCTCCAAACCTCTAATCTCTCTTGATCCTTTCACGAGTACACAGATTCCTTTCATGAGCTCTCTAGATCCTTTGACGAGTACACAGACCCCTTTCACGATATCTCTAGCTTAGGCGCTTTACTATAAAGCAGAAATCGCACTGGCCTTGCTGGAAAAACATCGTAAGTGTCACTACTGACCAACGTGGTTTATCTAATCAGATCTGTGCTGATTTTGTAGGATTAACGTGTCTGTGAGGGTAATGACCGCGTTTATCTGATCACGTACCAGCAAAAAACAAAAAAAAATTCACACAGCCTGACTCACAGCTACCCTCAGGTCATCATGGGCTTCACCTTTTCCACCTGGATTACTCACAGGGATCAACGCACTATGGCTTTGAATTGACCCTGCAGCTTTGATACCATGAAACAATATGGTTGAATCAAATTATTGAAAGCTGTGTTGGTTAGCTCTACTCTGAGAGACTACACCAGGAGGGACTATGTGCACAAGTTGCTCTAGATTCTCATTATAAATTAAAAAATATATAGATTACATGAAAATACGGAAGTTAGAACCAAAACCTAAGAAATAGGAACAAACTCCTAATCTAAATTATTGAAAGTTGTACTGGTTAGCTCTACTTTGAGATAGTACACCAGGAGGGATTGCGTGTGCAAGTTGCTCTACATTCTCATTAGAAATTAAACAATATATAGGTTACATGAAAATATGGAAGTTAGAACCAAAACCTAAGAAATAGGAACAAACTCCTAATCTAAGGTTTAGGTGAACCAACTCTCTCTAATATAGTTTCTCCATTATCTTCAACAATCACTTCTATTTTTATGGTTTATATTACACTTCTAATTTCATGGTTTGTAATTTATTCTTTTTTTTAACATGGGTTGATATAGAATATTTTAAATATTATTAACAAAAATAATATTAATATAGAAAATCGATATCTAAAAAAAAAAATTATATATATAGAAAATGAGAGTCCTATGGATATATGTTTTCTACTTCCATATATAATTAGGACATGTACATTTCAATATCAACTATATAATATATTATATGAAATTTGTTTTATATATAGAAATTGAGATTCCATGGATATATGTTTTTTGCTTCCAAATATGACTGGGGCATATCTATCTCTCTTCTATTTTTATGGTTTGTAATTTATTCATTTTTTAATATCGGGTTAATATGTAATATTTTAAATATTAATAAAAAAAATAATATTAACATAGATAATTGATATATAAAAAAGTAGTTTTGTTTTATATATAGAAAATGAGAGTCATATGCATGTTTGTCTTTAAGAAGATTTGTAATTCATTCATTTTTATTTAATATGGAGTTTACAGGTAAAATTTTTAATATTGATAACAAAAATAATATTAACAAAGAAAATCTCTCTCTTCTTCTTTCTCATCTCATATATATATATATATATATGGTGTCTCTATTAGGAAGATTTGTATTTTTTGTTGTTAAATATTTTTAACGAAAATGATATATAAAGTTATACAATGTATATATTTTTATACATAAATAGGAAGAGTCTTATGGATATATGTTTTTTACTTCCAAATATAATTAGGACATGTACATTTCGATATCAACTTTCTAATATATTATATAAAATTTGTTTTATATATAGAAATTGAGATTCCATGAATTTATGTTTTCTACATCCAAATATGATTAGGGCATGTCTCTCTGTCTTCTATTTTTATGGTTTGTAATTTATTATTTTTTTAATATTGGGTTGATATGTAATATTTTAAATATTAATAACAAAAATAATATTAACATAGATAGTTGATAGCTAAACAAATTGTTTTGTTTTTATATATAGAAAATGAGTCCTATGCATGTGTTCCTTTAGGAAGATTTGTAATTCATTCATTTTTATTTAATATAAAGTTGACATGTAAAATTTTAAATATTAATAACAAAAATAATATAAATATATATAGTGATAGTATTATGGATATATGTTTTCTACTTCCAAATATAATTAGAACATATCTATCTCACCGTTATATATATATATATGCAAGAGCATCCAGCTCAGGGTAAACAGAAAACCAGGTGTTTGTCTTACAGGTTACAGTTGATTGGTTGACAGGTCATTGCACCTGGGTTTTTATTTTATTTTTTTATAAATTCTATCATTAGGGCCTAATAGTCATTTATGTTCTGTAGTTTCACTAGTTTCTTTTATTTTATATTTAAAACTCATTTCCTATATTAAAAGAACAAGATTAAGAATGTAACCATATTCAACTGTTGGCAGTTTCAAAACGAAAACTTTTTCATGTAGTAGTACAAAAGAGAGAAAAATACATTCTGTAAAGGTTGATTTTCCATCATAGTAAGAGAGATAAAGCAATAAAACGAATCAGGAGATCTTTCAAAGAAACCATCTGTGAACTATTTTTCTGCAATAAATGCTATTTTTTTTCCATCTATTGTTTATACCATAATGTGTGGAAATCTGAAACATATGCGTAGTCATAATGAAGACGAATAGAATTAATTTATACACAGGCATTGGAGCGAATAAAGCGTTCGGAAAATTGAAGCATACTTGCAGGAGAGCCTTACATAAAACAGAAATTCAAAGAGATTCACGCAACCAACAGGCGATACAAGTAGTCCCAGATATTATAACATTTTCCATATTGGCAGAGCTTAACAAAATTCCACTGTTCATAAGAAAATATTATTTCTATTGACGTAGTCTCGTAAGACTTTAAAATATATTACATTATAAGTTTATGGACCGGGTTTGAAACCCCATACAAACAACGCTCACAAAATAGAACTAAGAATCGATCGCGTAATTACTTATAGACATTAGTCTATCTACCCAAAAAGAGACGCATACACAGACCGAATAATGGTGGAATACATGGCAAGAAATGAGGCACAGAAGCCTAGATTTCATAACCAACCAAATTAAAAAACTACCAGAGGCTCATAAGGGAAACGACCCTACCCATTTGGGGGTTAATAAATGAGAAGGTGAAGAAATTTCGAACGAACAAAATGCGACTACCTACAAGGAGAAAGAAAATCTCGAGAGTTAAGCCCTGAAGAGATTTTAAGCCAATAATGAAATCTAAATAAAAGAAATGAAGAGGGTTTACTGAGTTTAACTTACCAGAAGGGAGAAACGTCGAATAAAGGAAAAGATTCAGTTGCCAATCAATAAGGGTCTTCTCACGAGGAGCGAAAACCATTAGCAACTCACAAAAAATGCTGAGGAATTGAAACAGGGAAGGACAACTTACCATCAGGGAGCTATTGAAGTGAAGCAGATGCCAAAAACCCTTGGTGACTTCCACCTGTAGGCACTAGAAAAAAAAAATCAAGCTACAAGTAAACTGAAACGACGTAATTCTTAATAATGTCGAAATGAAACGTATTGACGCAAAAAAACTGAATTCGGACCCCTAAGGAGAGCTGGTCTGCTCTGTTACTCTGTCAGCAATTCTCTTTGTTTACCTCCACGTGGCTCTTTAATTTCCCTTGCAAATTTTATTTATAAATTTTGGAGAAATTAGATAAATAAATACATTCAGTGGCTTTTATATTTCCCGGTATATATTTTTACCTCCACCTTTATTATCAAGGTTTAACCCTTCGAGTCTTTATATTAATACCGACGCCTTTTGAACAAATGGCTTTATAATAAACCTTCGGTTCCGGCCCCACATACGAAATCGACGGCCCAATCATTTTCTCGTCCGTACCTGATTATCTTCTACGCATCGTTATCAACCGACTACCATCCGATGGCCCCTTCCCAAATCAACGGCTCTCCACGATATCGCTCTGCTTCCTTGTACGAACTTTAACGTGCGATGAAATACGGAAAGGCAGTTTTTCGCGGTCCCACCATGTGCTACGTGTCCACCATTCAATGGAATTGTTCCTCACCCGGGAAATACCGCTTAACCCGCAAAAGCAATGCGATATGGGCAATCCGCCTTCGTAAATCCACTCGCGGTTTTTGCACAGTGACTAACCAAAGTTAATCCGGGGTTGCACTATCCTTTTAATTCATTAACTCAGGTCAGGGTTTTGATAGTAAAACAACTTTATCTCGTTATTAAGCGGGAGTTCTTCTATCATCTAAACAGAGTTAAACGACCACAGTAATATGCAGACCTCGTCTTCGGATGGGGTTTCAATTGCTCTAACGATTCAAGGAACAACGAACACAGAGATACAACAATTGTACAATGACTCCATTCAATAGTTATGTGCAAGACAGAGTTTAATCGCCTCACAACCAAACGAATTTCCTCACAGATAACGACTCAAGATAGTTAGATAATCGACAGAACTGAAATTCATTTAATTGGAAGCAATTGTTAATACACATATTTTATTGCAGAAATCTCTCTATTCCTCCTCTCTCATACCTCTGAAGAATACATTTTATACATATTACAATGTGTCTCTTCGGTTCCTCTGTGAGGACCATTTTAGAAAATCAACAGCCTAATTACAATTTTCAACTAACTGAAACATGAACGATAGGCTAACTGAGCTATTTGACTTCTACAACTCTAACTACTCTAAATGAAAAAGTCAGCTGAGGTATTGACACCTAGCTGTTACAATTTTGATGATTTCGAACCCTCCTAGCCACAACATGTGGAAAAAACCTCCTACATTGCTGGCTAGTGTCCAATGCCCCTGCATCAGACTCCCGAGGGCAATTTTCTTCATGGGCTCTTGTCCATGAGCTCTTCCACGGATCTGCTTATCTTCTGCAACATTCCTTCAGTCATCCAAGTGGCATCTTCCTTTGGCTTACCCTTCCATTTGATCAAGTACTGAAAGTACTCTTGTCCCCTGGTCTTCTTGAGCATTCTTTTGTGCCGTATCTTCTCTGGTTGCAATGGTTGTGCTGGAGGTAGTTGTTCTTTCCACTCAATCTGTTCCTTGTCTGCTAATCTGTCCTCTGCACCATCATCTTCATACTTGTACAAATCTGCAACATTAAAAATGGGAGATATTCCAACATCAGGGGGTAATTCAATCTCATAAGCATTTGCAGAAAACTTTCTAAGTATCTTGAATGGCCCAATCCTTTTGAACTTCAGTTTTTTATACTGCTTCTTTGGGAATATCTCCTTTCTCAAGTGTGCCAAAACCAGATCTCCTACTTCAAAATGAACTTCCTTTCTGCTCAAGTCTGCTCTGCTTTTGTACTTGATGCTGCTGCCTTGTAGTTGCTGTTTCACCTGTTCATGTATGGCCTGGATCTCTGAAGCAAATTCCTCACCATCTGCACTCCTTAGCTCTGCCTTTCCCAGATTTCTTAACTCTGATATTCCTCTGGGCTGCATTCCATAAATAATATGGAATGGACTCTGCCCTGTGCTCCTGTTTGGTGAGTCATTATATGCATATTCTTCCTGGGGAAAAATATGGTCCCACTACTTGGGATGCTCTCCTGCAAGACTTCTCAACAAATTTCCTAGACTCCTATTCACTACCTCAGTTTGTCCATCAGTCTGAGGATGATAAGTTGAGCTGAAACTTAGTTTGGTACCAAGTTTCTTCCACAGTGTCCTCCAAAAATGACCTACAAATCTGGTGTCTCTGTCTGAAAAAATGCTCTTGGGCAACCCATGTAATCTAACAACTTCTTTGAAAAACAAGTTAGCAACATGGGTGGCATCACTATTTTTATAGCATGGAATGAAATGTGCCATTTTGGAGAATCTGTCCACTACAACAAAGACTGTATCGTTCCCCCTCTGAGTCTTGGGTAATCCTAGAACAAAATCCATACTCACCATGTCCCAAGGCCTGTCTGGAATAGACAAGGGAGTGTACAATCCTGCATTCTGGCTCCCTCCTTTGGCATATTGACAGATTTTGAAATTCTTCACAAACTTGTCCACTTATATTTTCATCTTAGGCTAGAAATAAAAATGACTCAACTACTCATAAGTTTTATCAGTACCAAAGTGTCCAGCAAGTCCACCACTATGCTTCTCCTTAATCAAATTTTCCCTAATGGAACATTTTGGTACACACAATTGATTTCTTCTGAATAGCAAGTCCTCCTGCAGGAAATAATCCAGCCACTCGCTTCTATCTGTTAAAACAAGGTTACTGCAAGCCTCAAATGCTTCCTTAAAATCTGGATCTATTTTATACAATTCTTTGAGAAAATCAAACCCTACAACTTCAAAATTTGTTTCTTGAACAAGCATGTGCCTCCTACTCAAAGCATCAGCTACTTTATTTTCTTGGCCACTTATGTGTTTCAAAACAAAGTTAAAACCTTGGAGATACTCAACCCATTTGGCATGCTTATGATTCAACTTGGGCTGCTGTACAATATACTGCAAAGCATGATTGTCAGAATACAATACAAATTCCCTGGACATCAAATAATGTCTCCACTTCTTTAGTGCCTGAACAATTGCATAGAATTCCTTCTCATAAGAGGAATACTTTCTTCTGGTGTCATTCAGATTTTCACTAGAATATGCCACAGGCCTATCATCCTGACTCAACACAGCTCTAATGGCCTCCCCACTGGCATCACATTTTACTTGAAATGGTTTAGTAAAATTAGGCAGAATCAAAACAGGCTTCTTCATTATCTTTTGCTTGAAAACTTTAAAATTTCTTTCTGCTTCAGCAGTCCACTTAAATGGATGTTTGCTCTTTTTTATTGTCTCAATTATGGGTGCATTAATCTTACTAAATTTTCTTATGAACTTTCTATAAAAACTGGCAAGTCCATGGAAACTTCTTACCTTAAAAACATTCCTAGGTGAAGGCCACTCCACAATTTCCTTGGCCTTTTCTGGGTCCATCTTCAATCCTTCTGCAGAAACAACAAAACCCAAATACACCAACTCTTCTTTCATGAATGAGAATTTCTTCAAATTTATCAGTAGTTCCTCCTGGTGCAGCTTTTTCAAGACATGATCAAGATGCCTTAAATGTTCTTCTTTAGTTCTGCTGAAAACTAATATATCATCCAAATATACTATCACAAATTTACCAATGAATTCCTTCAATACTTCATTCATAAGTCTCATAAAAGTGCTAGGTGCATTTGACAACCCAAAAGGCATTACCATCCATTCATATAGTCCTTCATTTGTTTTAAAGGCAGTTTTCCACTCATCACCCTCTCTTATTCTAATTTGATGGTATCCACTTTTCAAATCTATCTTTGAGAAATATTTAGCACCACTCAAACAGTCCATCAAATCCTCAACTCTGGGCAAAGGGAATCTGTACCTGATTATGATCTTATTGATTGCTCTGGAATCAGTACACATCCTCCAACCTCCATCTTTCTTTGGGCTCAATACTGCTGGTACTGCACATGGACTCAAACTTTCTCTAATCAGTCCCTTGTCCACCAACTCATGTACTTGTCTCCTGATTTCCTCATTTTCTTTGGGAGTCATTCTATAGGTTGCCTTATTTGGCAGATTTGAACCAGGGATAAAATCTATCTGATGACTGATCTTTCTCACAGATGGCATCTCATCAGGTAAATCATCCACAATAATGTCACAATAATCATCTAACATCTCTTGGATTTCTACTGGCAAATCAGAAATCTTTGTAGAAGTAAGAACTACTTTAGGTTTGCAAACTAAAGCAAAAATTACCTCTTCTTCTTCTATCTGCTGCAGATATTCCTTCCCGCTCAGCAACAAGGTCTTTGGATCAATCACTCTGCTGGATGGCTCTCCTTCTTCCATGGGTATCAATGTATGATGTACCCCATCCTTGAATAACTTGTAAGTGTTCTTCTTGCCATCATGCACTGCTGCTCTATCAAACTAACAAGGTCTACCCAGTAGTATATGACGCACATCCATGGGCATTACATCACACAGAACCTTATCTTTGTATTTTCCCATTTGTAGCTCTATCTCACACTGTTCTTTTACAACCAGCTCGTGCCCTTTGTGCAGCCAGGACACCTTGTAGGGAGTTGGATGCTCCCTTATCTTCAACTTCAGCTTTTCTATTACCTCAGTAGAAAACAGATTGTCTGTGCTGCCACTATCAATGACTAGCTGGCAGCATTTCCCTTGGACTTTGCATATGCTCCTAAACAAATTCTTTCTTTGTGCAGGCTCAGTGACCTCTTTGGCTTGCTTCAACAGGACCTTATTCACCACCAAGGATTCTCCCCTCTCTGGAAGAATTTTTTCTTCAATTTCTGCTTCCTCTCCAACCTGGGCAACAACAACATTTCTTGGACCAGCACCCACATTCTCTGAACACTCATAGTGCTTGTGTCCCACTTGCTGACACCTATAGCACCTCAATTCTCTACCTCTACCTCTATCTCTACCTCCTCTTCCTTTTCCTCTATAAGAACCCCTTCTACCACTTGCATCATCCTCTGCAGATGCATTCTGAGGTGAGCTACTGTTAGCTCCATCCTTGGGTGTGCAGTTTCCTTACCACCATGGCTTCCTTCCCATGCCAAAAAGCACTCCTCTTCTGCGCACCGTTTCCTGAGTTTCTCCTCTGCTTTCAAGGCCATCTGATAGGCCTCTTCCACTGTCTTGGGAGACAGAAGACCAATCTCATCTTGGATCTCCAGCTTGAGACCATTCACATATCTGGCAGTCTTCTCTGGTGTGTCTTGAAATTTCCCAGCCCTTATGCTTACTTTGTAGAATTCCTCTTTGTATTCTTTTATTGTCAACAACCTCTGTCTCAGGTTCTGCATTTGCCTATATAATGTCAACTGATAATCACTAGGCAATAATTTACCTTTTAATTTAGCCATCATCCTGGTCCAGCTCTTGATAGGTTTTTTGCCAACTTTCCTCCTTTCTGCCTACACTCCATCCCACCAAAGTGCAACATGTCCTTTCAGCTTTGTTACTACAAACTTGACCTTCTTATCTTCACTTATTTCTTCATAGTCAAAACACTTGTTTATTTCATTTATCCAGTGCACCAGCTCCTCTGGATTTAGCCCTCCTGCATAACTTGACACTTCAATTCTGGGCTTAATTGCAGACCCCATAACAGTTCTAAGGAGCCTCATGTCAGGAGGAATTTCAAAATTTTCTTCAGCTTCTTCAGTTTCAGGTTCACTGGTGTCTTCAGGATCTCCGGGCTGTCTTTGATCTGTGGCATCCATTCTGGCCTCAACCCTCTACAACATCCCCAACACTTCTGCGTTGGCAACCGGTCTCCTTCTGCCAGCACCTCTACCAACTCGGATTGCCATGTCAGCTCCCAGCAAAACAACCCAAAAAAAAATGGCTCTGATACCACAAATGACGCAACAAAACTGAATTCAGACCCCTAAGGAGAGCTGGTCTGCTCTGTTACTCTGTCAGGAATTCTCTTTGTTTACCTTCACGTGGCTCTTTAATTTCCCCTGCAAATTTTATTTATAAATTTTGAATAAATTTGATAAATAAATACATTCAGTGGCTTTTATATTGCCCTGTATATTTTTTTACCTCCGCCTTTATTATCAAGGTTTAACCCTTCGAGTCTTTATATTAATACCGCCACCTTTTGAACAACTGGCTTTATAATAAACCTTCGGTTCTGGCCCCACATACGAAATCGACAGCCCAATCATTTGCTCGTCCGTACCTGATTATCTTCTGCGCATCTTTATCAACCAACTACCATCCGATGGCCCCTTCCCAAATCAACGACTCTCCACGATATCGCTCGGCTTCCTCGTACGAACTTTAACGTGCGATGAAATACAGAAATGCGGTTTTTCGTGGTCCCACCATGTGCTACGTGTCCACCATTCAATGGAATCGCTCCTCACTCAGGAAATACTGCTTAACCCACAAAAGCGGTGTGATATGGGAAATCCGCCTTCGTAAATCCACTCGCGGTTTTTGCACAATGACTAAGCAAAGTTAATCCGGGGTTGCGCTATCCTTTTAATTCATTAACTCAGGTCAGGGTTCCGACAGTAAAACAACTTTATCTCGTTATTAAGCGAGAGTTCTTCTATCATCTAAATAGAGTTCAATGACCACAGTAATACGCAGACCTCGTCTACGGATGGGGTTTCAATTTCTCTAACGATTCAAGGAACAACGAACATAGAGATACAACAATTGTACAATGACTCCATTCAACAGTTATGTGCAAGACAGAGTTCAATCGCCTCAAAACCATACAAATTTCCTCACAGATAACGAGTCAAGACAGTTAGATAATCGACAGAACTGAAATTCATTTAATTGGAAGCAATTGTTAATACACAGATTTTATTGTAGAAATCTCTCTATTCCTCCTCTCTCATACCTCCGAAGAATACATTTATACATATTACAATGTGTCTCTTCGGTTCCTCTGTGAGGACCGTTTTGGAAAATCAACAGCCTAATTACAATTTTCAACTAACTGAAACATGACCGATAGGCTAACTGAGCTATTAAACTTCTACAACTCTAACTACTCTAAATGAAAAAGTCAGCTGAGGTATTGACACCTAGCTGTTACAATTTTTATGATTTCGAACCCTCCTAGCCACAACATGTGGACAAAACCTCCTACATTGCTGGCTAGTGTCCAATGCCCCTGCATCACATATACATAGGGTTTAAATCATAAACAAAGACTAGAAGTCGTCACATTGTTGAAGTCCAGTTGGAAGCCACAAGGATTTGGCAAAACCCTTGCCATAGAGACGGTGTGAAAAGAGCCAAACAGAGCCACCATATCGGCTGAGCCAAGCATAGAGTAAAACCTTAAGAAAATTCAAGCAACAAGTGAAATGAATTTCGACTGAACAGTATTAGGGTTAGGAGATAGCGCGGGAGAACACATATCGAGAAGTAGGACAAATGTCCATCTCAAGTCAGCCCACAAGGACGAGTGGAAATAAATACACAGTGATTGCAAATTAAAACAAATCTGTAACGTATCATATGACATCACCAACCATTGAAATATCAATTCATAACTTATATTAAGTTTTTTTTAAACATTCAAATCAAAGTTTTGAGCGCAAGACTTCAGGAGGGTTGAGTTCCATCAATTTTGGTATCAAAGAGGGTTGTGTGTGAGAAGAAAATGGAAGTTGGTCAGCGAGGTCATGGGAGAGTTATTCGAAGAGTAGCAGATGAAGGATTGCGAGAAGAGATTCGAATATTGAATGCCCATTTGGCAGTAGTAGAAGTGGGAAGAAGAAGAGATCTTGAGGTAGGTGATGATAGTGATGAAGAAGCCGCAGAGACAACAGATGGATCAGATGGAGAAGGACCCGAACTCAGAATGTTGAGGTTAGTTTTACTATCAAATAGTAAGCCAAAGCATGAGCTTTCGACTTATGATGGAGATTTATAAACAAAGGTATTGCTGGATTGGCTCAGTGTGCTAAATAAAGTTTTTGACTACGAGGAGATCAACGAAGCTAAAAGGGTTAAATTCGCTGCCACCAGGTTGAAAGGACATGCGTTCTTATGGTGGGATAGTGTCCAAGCAGAGAGGAAGAGGTTGAACAAGCAACCTATAAAAAAATGGACCAGGATGGAGGCTAAGTTGAAGGGTAAATTCTTACCCAAAGACTACTAGATTGCTATGTACAGGCAGGTACAAAATTAAAAAAAAAAGGGGTTTACTGTAAAAGAATATACTAAAGAATTCTATAGAGTAAATATGAGAGCTGGTTATATAGAAGACACCCCTGAAAAGACAACGAGGTTTGTGAATGGATTAAGGTGGGAAATATTAGATAAAATAAGTATTCTCTTACCTATAACCATAGATGAGGCATATTAGAGTGCCTTAAAAGCAGAGGAGAAAATAAACAGGAAAAAAAATGCCAGAAGAGGAGGAGGATCTGGTAGAGGGAAAGGACGGGCCTATGGCAGAGGTAGAGCTGCCAATACTAGTGATGAAGGCAACAGTTCAAAGACTCCAGGAATAGTAGAAAAAGACAATAACACTAGAGGAGAAAGGCCATACCAGCATGGAAGAGGTAATGGCAGAGGCAGAGGAGCTGCCATCCAGTGTTATAAGTGTCATAAGTGGGGGCACAAGTCTTTTGAATGTCCTGAGGGTGAAAAAACAGGAGGAAGAGGAACATATGTTGCTCAGATGGAGGAAGCGGAGGCACCACCTCAAGAGGTAGAGAATGTACCAGAAACAGGTGAGGCCTTAGTGTTGAATAAAGTATTGCTGAAACCAGCAAAAGAGGAAGCTGAACTGACTCAAAGAAAAGCATTATTCCGGACAGTTTGCAAATCACATGGAAAATGCTGAAAATTGAGTATTGATAGTGGAAGAACAGATAATATAGTAGCCACAGAGATGGTAGAGAAATTGGGGTTGAAGAGAATGAAACACCCCACTCCTTACAAGGTGTCGTGGTTACAGAAAGGGCATCAACTGTTAGTTGATGAGCAATGTGAAGTTGAGTTCCATATTGGAAGATATAAGGATAAAGTTATTTGTGATATTATGCCTATGGACGTGTGTCATATACTATTAGGGAGACATGGCAGTATGACAGAAAAGTGGTGCACGATGGGAAGACAAACTATTACAAGTTTGTTAAGGATGGGATTAAGCATACGCTTGTACCCATCAAGGGAGAAGAGACAGTAGAAACCAATGGTGTCAAAGCATTACTGGTGGGAGGAAAGGAATTTTTAAAGCAGATCGAGGACAACAAAATCAAATATGTGTTGTAAGAAGGCCAAAAATAGTGTTATTGCATACTAAAATTACAGATCTACCTGAAGAAATCCAAGACATGTTGCAAGATTTCAGTGACATTATAATGGATGATTTACCAGATGAATTGCCTCCTAAGAGAAGTATCAGTCATCATATAGATTTTATACCTAGAGCTAGTCTACCAAACAAGGTAGCATACCGAATGAGTCCTAAGGACAATGAAAAAATCAGGAAGAAAGTACAGGAATTGTTGGATAAAGGGTTGATAAGGGAAAGTTTGAGCCCCTGTGCATTTCCAACAGTTTTAGCTCCTAAGAAAGGTGGAGAGTGGCGAATGTGTACAGATTCAAGAGCTATTAATAAAATTGCTATTAGATACAAATTCCCATTGCCACGAATGGATGATATGATAGAATATTTAAGTGGAGCAACATATTTCTCAAAGATTGATCTGAAGAGCGGTCACCACCAGGTTCGAATTCGAGAAGGGAATGAATGGAAAACAAATTTGAAGAAAAATGAAGGACTGTATGAGTGGCTGGTAATGCCATTCGGTTTGAGTAATGGCTCTAGTAATTTTATGCACCTGATGAACGAAGTGCTGAAAGAGTTCATTGGGAAGTTTGTGACTGTCTATCTTGTCTATCTTGACGATATATTAATTTTCAGCAAGAATAAGGAGGAACAGTTTCGACATGTTCGAAGTGTGTTGGAGAAATTACAGAAGAACACGCTGCTGATAAATCTAAAAAAATGTACTTTTTTCAGAAGGAATTGGTTTATTTGGGTTTTGTGATTGCAGAGAATGAATTGAAGATGGACCTAGAAAAATTTGCAGCTATTGTTAGCTGGCCATCCCCAAAGAGCCTGTTTTAGGTTCGTAGTTTTCATGGGTTGGCAAGTTTTTATCAAAAATTTATCAGAGATTTTAGTGGAATCTGCGCACCTATGTTAGACACCATAAAAAAGGCAAATCAACCTTTCTGTTGGACTGAAGCAGCAAAGAGAAGTTTTCCGATTTTGAAAAAGAAGATCACTGAAAGACCGATTTTGAGGTTACCTGATTTTAACAAACTATTCCATGTTTGTTGTGATGTTAGTGGTACAACCATCGGGGCAGTACTTAGCCAGGAAGACAAACCGGTCGCTTATTTCAATGAAAATTTGAATGAAAGCAGATAAAAGTACTCATCCTATGATAAAGAATTTTATGCTGTCATCCAAGCACTGAAGCATTGGAGACACTATTTGTTAGGTAACAAATTTGTTTTATTTTCTGATAATTATACATTACAGTATATTATGCAACAACACAAACTAAACCATAAGCATGCAGAATGGGTTGAGTATTTGTAGAGTTTCACGTTTGTGTTGAAACACATTAGTGGACAGGCCAACAAGGTGGTAGATGCGTTGAGCAGAAGAGCTTTGCTCTTATAGGAGAGTATGATACAAGTGCTGGGTTTTGAAGATTTGAAATATTTGTATCAAACAGATGCGGATTTCAGAGAGGCTTATGAAGCCTTTCAAAATCGTTTGTTGAGGAACAATAGTCCATGGTTGGACTATAATTTTTAGGAAGGGTTGTTATTCAGAGGGGGACAATTATGCATTCCCGACTGTTCGATGAGAGAGAACATTATTCGGGAGAAGAAAAACGGAGGTCTAGTCGAACATTTTGGCATAGACAAGACTTTAGTATAACTCAGACATTTTTATTACTGGCCAAAGATGCGACGGGACGTGCAGCAATATGTGACTAGATGTAAAGTGTGCTAATTAGCGAAGGGACACAACCAAAATATAGGACTTTACACGCCACTGGCTATTCCAAGTAGACCATGGGACTTAGTTAGCTTGGAATTTGTCTTGGGTTTGCCAAGGATGGAGTGAGGCTTTGACTCGGTGATGGTGATAGTAGAGAGGTTTTCTAAAATGGCACATTTCATTCCTTGTCAAAAAACCAGTGATGCCACTCACATAGCACACTTGTTTTTCATGGAGATCATCAGATTGCACAGCCTACCGAGGTCCATTATTTCTGACAAGGATGTGAAATTCATAGGACAATTTTGGCATACCCTGTGGAAGAAGTTGGACACTCAATTGAATTTTAGCTCTGCATATCACCCATGGACTGATGGGCAAATGGAGGTGGTGAATAGGAGCTTGGGAAACCTGCTGTGGAGTTTGATTGGTGAAAATTCATGGATGTGGGATCATGTACTTTATCAGGCGGAATTTGCTTATAATAACTCACCAAATTGCAGCACGGGATACAGTCCTTTTCACGTTCTGTATGGCATGCATCCTCGCGAAGTTCATGAACTGCGGGATTTTGGAAAGTTGGAAAGGAGGAGTGCTGATGGGGAAGATTTCGCCCAAGCAATGAGCGACTTACATGAGCAGGTAAAGTCGAAATTACAGGACAATAGTAAAAAATACAAGCAGTAAGCATATTTAAAGAGGCGACAAGTTCATTTTAATGTAGGGGACGAAGTTCTTGCACATTTACACAAAGAACATTTTCCTAAGGGCAAATATAACAAGCTGAAATATAAGAAGATTGGCCCTTGTAAAATTCTTCGTAAATTCTCTTCCAATGCCTATGAATTACAGCTGCCACCAGGAATAGGCATATCACCCATCTTCAATGTGGTAGATCTGTTTCCATTTACTGCCAGTCCTGAAGACGACAGAGCGGGACGACTAGAATGGGACACCCAGTTTGAAAATGGTTCTTGGATGAGGCAAATGCCTATGGCTCAGCCCCTTGAGATCGAGAGCATTCTCGACACCCAGGTAGCCAAGTGTACTCACAGGAAGGAGTACTTTCAGTACCTTGTCAAGTGGAAGAACCATCCCATTGAGGACAGTTCATGGCTTGACGCAGCACAAATACAACGAGCATGCTATTCCGTTGAAGAGCTCATGGAACGGAGCCATGAATTTTTGTTACCCTAGGAGCCTGATGCAGAAGCATCCAGCTCAGGGTAAACAGAAAAACAGGTGTTTGTCTTACAGGTTATAGTTGATTGGTTGACAGGTCATTGCACCTGGGTTTTTATTTTGTTTTTTATTATTATAGAAATTCTATCATTAGGGCCTAATATTCATTTACGTTCTGTAGTTTCACTTTAAAGTTTCTTTTAGTTTATATTTAAAACTCATTTCCTAGATTAAAAGAACAGGATTAAGAATGTAACCATATTCAACTATTGGCAGTTTCAAAATGAAAACTGTTTCATACAATAGTAAAAAAGAGAGAAAAATACATTCTGTAAAGGTTGATTTTCCATCATAGTAAGAGAGAGAAAGAAATAAAATGAATCAGGAGATCTTTCAAAGAAACAATCCGTGAACTATTTTTCTGCAATAAATGCTATTTTTTTTTTCTCATCTATTGTTTATACCAAAGTGTGTGGAAATATGAAACATATGCGTATTCATAACGAAGACGAATATAATTAATTTATACAGAGGCACTGGAGCGAATACAACGTTCAGCAAATTGAAGCATACTTGCAGGAGAGCCTTACATAGAACAGAAATTCAAAGACATTCACGCAACCAGCAGGCGATACAAGCAGTCCCAGGTATTATAACATTTTCCATATTGACAGAGCTTAACAAAATTCCACTGTTCATAAGAAAATCTTATTTCTGTTGAAGTAGTCCCGTAGGACTTTAAAATACATTACATATTAAGTTTATGGACTGGGTTTGAAACCCCATACAAACAACACTCACATCTGATGGAAAACTAACAAAGAAACAACAAAACAGAACTAAGAATCGACCACGTAATTTCTTATAGACATTAGTCTATCTACCTAGAAAGAGACGCATACACAGACCAAATAATAGTGGAATCCATAGCAAGAAACGAGGCATGGAAGCCCAGATTTCATAACCAACCAAATTGCAAAACTACTAAAGGCTGATAAGGGAAATGACCCTACCCATTTGGGGGTTAATAGCTGAGAAGGTGAAGAAATTGCGAATGAAAAAACAACGACTACCTGTAAGGAGAAAGAAAATCTTGAGAGTTAAGCCCTGAAGAGATTTTAAGCCAATATTGAAATCTAAATAAAAGAAATGAAGAGGGTTTACTGAGTTTAACTTACCAGAAGGGAGAAACGTAGAATAAAGGAAAATATTTGGTCGCCAATCAACAAGGGTCTGCTCACGAGGAGTGAAAGCCATTAGCAACTCACAAAAAATGCTGAGGAATTGAAACAGGGACAGACGGCTTACCATCAGGGAGCTGTTGAAGTGAAGCGGATGTCGAAAACCCTTAGTGACTTCAACCTGCAGGCGCCTGAAATAAACAATCAAGATACAAGTAAACTGAAATGGTGGAATTCTTAATAATGTCGGAATGAAACGTATACAGAGGGGTTAAATCAGAAACAAATACTAGAAGTCATCACATTTTTGAAGTCTATTTGGAAGCCGCAAAGATTTAGCAAAACCCTTGCCATAGAGACGGTGTGAAAAGAGCCAAACAGAGCCACCATATTTGCTAAGCCAAGCACAGAGTAAAACCTCAAGAAAATTTAAGCAACAAGTGAAATTAATGTCGACTGAACAATAATAAGGTTAGGAGATAGCGCGGGAGAACACATACTGAGAAGTAGGACAGATGTCCATCTCAAGTTAGCCCACAAGGATGAGTGGAAATAAATACATAGTGATTGCGAATTAAAAAAAATATGTAACGTATCATATGACATCACCAAACATTGAAATATCAATTCACAACTTATATTAAGTTTTGTTTAAACAGTCGAATCAAATTTTTGAGCACAAGACTTAAGGAGGGTTGAGTTCCATCAATTTTGGTATCAGAGCAGGTTGTGTGTGAGAAGAAAATGGAAGTTGGTCGGTGAGGTCGTGGGAGAGCTATTCAAAGAGTAGTAGATGAAGGATTGCGAGAAGAGATTCGAATATTTAATGTCCGTTTGGAAGTAGTAGAAGCAGGAAGAAGAAGAGATCATGAGGGAGGTGATGATAGTGATGAAAAAGCTGCAGAGACAATGGATGGATCAGATGGAGAAGGACCCGAACTCAGAATGTTGAGGTCAGTTTTACTATCGAATAGTAAGCCAAAGCATGAGCTTTCGAATTATGATGGAAATTTATCAGCAGAGGTACTGCTGGATTGGCTCAGTGAGCTAAATAAATATTTTGACTATGAGGAGATCAGCGAAGCTAAAAGGGTTAAATTCGCTTCCACCAGGTTGAAAGGACATGCATCCTTATGGTGGGATAATGTCTAGGAAAAGAGGAAGAGGTTGAACAAGCAACCTTAAAAAAATGGACAAGGATGGAGGCTAAATTGAAGGGTAAATTCTTACCCAAAGACTACCAGATTTCTATGTACAGGTAGGTACATAATTTAAAACAAAAGGGGTTGACTGTAAAAGAATATACTAAAGAATTCTATAGAGTAAATCTGAGAGCTGTTTATATAGAAGACACCCCTGAAAAGACAGCGAGGTTTGTGAATGGATTAAGGTGGGAAATATTAGATGAAACAAGTATTCTCTCACCTAGAACCATAGATGAGGCATATCAGAGTGCCTTAAAAGCAGAGGAGAAAATAAACAGGAAACAAAATGCCAGAAGAGGAGGAGGATCTGGTAGAGGGAAAGGACGGGCCTATGGCAGAGGTAGAGCTGCCAATCCTAGTGATGAAGGCAACAGTTCAAAGACTCCAGGAATAGCAGAAAAAGAAAATAACACTAGAGGAGGAAGGCCATACCCACGTGGAAGAGATAATGACAGAGGAAAAGGAGCTACCATACAGTGTTATAAGTGTCATAAGTGGGGGCACAAGTATTTTGAATGTCCTAAGGGTGAAAAAACAGGAGGAAGAGGAACATATGTTGCTTAGATGGAGGAAGTGGAGGCACCACCCCAAGAGGTAGAGAACGTACCAGAAACAGGTGAGGCCTTAGTGTTGAATAAAGTATTGCTGAAACCAGCAAAAGAGGAAGCTGAATTGACTCAATGAAAAGCATTATTCCGGACAGTTTGACAATCACATGACAAATGCTACAAACTGATTATTGAAAGTGGAAGCACAGATAATCTAGTAGCCATAGAGATGGTAGAGAAATTGGGGTTGAAGAGACTGAAACACCCCACTCCTTACAAGGTGTCGTGGTTACAGAAAGGGCATCAATTGTTAGTTGATGAGCAATGTGAAGTTGAGTTCCATATTCGCAGATATAAGGATAAATTTATTTGTGATATTATGCCTATGGATGTGTGTCATATACTATTAGAGAGACCATGTCAGTATGATAGAAAAGTGGTGCACAATGGGAAGACAAACTGTTACAAGTTTGTTAAGAATGGGATTAAACATACGCTTGTACCCATCAAGGAAGAAGAGACAATAGAAACCAGTGGAGTCAAAGCATTATTGGTGAGAGGAAAGGAATTTTTAAAGCATATCAAGGACAACGAAATCAAATATGCTATTGTAAGAAGGCAAAAAATAATGTTATTTCATACTAAAATTACAGATCTACCTGAAGAAATCCAAGACATGTTGCAAGATTTCAGTGAAATTATAGTGGATGTTTTACCGGATGAATTTCCTCCTAAGAGAAGTATCATTCATCATATAGATTTTATACATGGAGCTAGTCTACCAAACAAGGCAACATACTGAATGAGTCCTAAGGACAATGAAGAAATCAGGAAGCAAGTACAATAATTGTTGGATAAAGGGTTGATAAGGGAAAGTTTGAGCCCCTGTGAAGTTCCAATAGTTTTAGCTCCTAAGAAAGGCGAAGAGTGGCAAATGTGTATAGATTCAAGAGCTATTAATAAAATTACTATTATATATAGATTCCCATTGCCACGAATGGATGATATGATGGATTATTTAAGTGGAGCAGCATATTTCTCAAAGATCGATCTGAAGAGCGATTACCACCAGATTCGAATTCGAGAAGGGGATGAATGGAAAACAACTTTCAAGACAAATGAAGGACTGTATGAGTGGCTGGTAATGCCATTCGGTTTGAGTAATGCCCCTAGTACTTTTGTGCGCCTAATGAAAGAAGTGCTGAAAGAGTTCATTGGGAAGTTTGTGATTGTCTATCTTAACGATATATTAATTTTCAGCAAGACTAAGGAGGAACACTTTCGACATGTTTGAAGTGTGTTGGAGAAATTATAGCAGAACAAGCTGCTGATAAATCTAAAAAAATGTACTTTTTTTCAGAAGGAATTGGTTTATTTGGGTTTTTTGATTGCAGAGAATGATTTGAAGATGGACCTAGAAAACGTTACAGATATTGTTAGCTGGCCATCCACAAAGAGCTTGTTTGAGGTTCGTAGTTTTCATGGGTTGGAAAGTTTTTATCGAAAATTTATCAGAGATTTTAGTGGAATCTGCGCACCTATGTTGGACACCATCAAAAAGGCAAATCAACCTTTCTGTTGGATTGAAGCAGCAGAGAGAAGTTTTCAGATTTTGAAAAAGAAGATAATTTAAAGACTAATTTTGAGGTTACCTGGTTTTAAAAAACTATTCCAAGTTCGTTGTGATGCTAGTGGTACAGCCATCGGGGCAGTACTTAGCCAGGAAGACAAACCGATCGCTTATTTTAGTGAAAAGTTGAATGAAAGCAGACAAAAGTACTCATCCTATGATAAAGAATTTTATGCTGTCCTCCAAGCACTGAAGCATTGGAAACACTATTTGTTAGGTAATGAATTTGTTTTGTTTTTTGATAATTTTTCATTACATCATATTATGCAATAGCACAAACTAAACCATAAGCATGCAGAATGGGTTGAGTATTTGTAGAGTTTCACGTTTGTGTTAAAACACATTAGTGGACAGACCAACAAGTAAGGCATGTTGAGCAGAAGAGCTTTGCTCTTATAGGAGAGTATGATACAAGTGTTGGGTTTTGAAGATTTGAAAGATTTGTATCAAACAGATGCAGATTTCAGAGAGGCTTATGAAGCCTGTCAAATTCCTTTGTTGAGGAACAATAGTCCATGGTTGGACTATAATTTGTAGGAAGGGTTGTTATTCAGAGGGGGACAATTATGCATTCCCGACTGTTCGATGAGAGAGAACATTATTCGGGAGAAGCATAGTGGAGGTCTAGCCAGACATTTAGGCATAGACAAGACTTTAGTACAGCTCGAACATTTTTATTACTTGCCAAAGATGCGACGAGACGTGCAGCGATATGTGACTAGATGTAAAGTGTGCCAATTGGTGAAGGGACACAGCCAAAATACAGGACTTTACACGCCACTGCCTATTCCAAGTAGACCATGGGACTCAGTCAGCTTGGACTTTGTCTTGGGTCTGCCAAGGACATAGCGAGCCTTCTAATCGGTGATCGTGATAGTAGAGAGGTTTTCTAAAATGGCACATTTCATTCCTTGTCAAAAAACCAGTGATGCCACTCACGTAGCACACTTGTTTTTCATGGAGATCGTCAGATTACACGGCCTACTGAGGTCCATTATTTCTGACAAGGATATGAAATTCACAGGACATTTTTGGTGTACCCTATGGAAGAAGTTGGACACTTAGTTGAATTTCAGCGCCGCATATCACCCATAGACTGATGGAAAAATGGAGGTGGTGAACAGGAGCTTTGGAAACCTGCTACAAAGTTTGATTGGTGAAAATTCATGGATGTGGGATTGTGTACTTGCTCAGGTGGAATTTTCTTATAATGATTCACCAAATTGTAGCATGGGATATAGTCCTTTTCAGGTTCTGTATGGCATGCATCCTCGTGGAGTGCATGAACTACGCGATTTGGGAAAGTTGGAAAGGAGGAGTGTTGACGGGGAAGATTTCGACCAAGCAATGAGCGACTTACATGAGCAGGTAAAGTAAAAATTACAAGATAACAGTCAAAAATACAAGCAACAAGTAGATTTAAAGAGGTGGGAAATTCATTTTAATGTAGGGGACGAAGTTCTTGCGCATTTACGCAAAGAACGTTTTCCTAAGGGTGAATATAACAAGTTGAAATATAAGAATATTGGCCCTTGTAAAATTCTTCGTAAATTCTCTACCAATGCCTATTAATTACAGCTGCCACCAGGAATAGGCATATCACCCATCTTCAATGTGGCAGATTTGTTTCCATATACTGCCAGTCCTGAAGATGACAGAGCGGCACGACCAGAACGGGACACCTAGTTTGAAAATGGTTCTTGGATGAGGCAAATGCCTACGGCTCAACCCCTTGAGATCGAGAGAATTCTCGACACCCAGGTAGCCAAGCGCACTCACGGGAAGGAGTACTTTTAGTACCTTTTCAAGTTGAAGAACTGTCCCATTGAGGACAATTCATGGCTTGACGCAGCACAAATACAACGAGCAGGCTATTCCGTTGAAGAGCTCATGGAACGGAGCCATGAATTTTTGTTACTGCCGGAGCCTGATGCAGGAGCATCCAGCGCAGGTTAAACAAAAAAACAGGTGTTTGTCTTATAGGTTACAGCTGATTGGTTGACAGGTCATTGCACCTGGATTTTTATTTTGTTGTTTTTTTTTTAGAAATTATATCATTAGGGCCTAATAGTAATTTACGTTCTGTAGTTTCACTTTAAATTTTCTTTTAGTTTATATTTAAAACTCATTTCCTAGATTAAAAGAACAGGATTAAGAATGTAACCATATTCAACTGTTGGCAGTTTCAAAACAAAAATTGTTTCATACAGTAGTACAAAAGAGAGAAAAATACATTCTGTAAAGGTTGATTTTCCATCATAGTAAGAGAGAGAAAGAAATAAAACGAATCAGGAGATATTTCAAAGAAACCATCTGTGAACTATTTTTCTGCAATAAATGCTATTTTTTTATTTTTATTTTTATTTTTTTCTTCTGTCTATTGTTTATACCATAGTGTGTGGAAATCTGAAACATATGCGTAGTCATAATGAAGACGATTAGAATTAATTTATATACAGGAACTGGAGTGAATATAGCATTCAGCAAATTGAAGCATACTTGGAGGAAAGCCTTACATAGAATAGAAATTAAAAGACATTCATGCAACCAGCAGGTGATACAAGTAGTCCCAAATATTATAACATTTTCCATATTGACAGAGCTTAACAAAATTCCACTGTTCATAAGAAAAGCTTATTTCTATTGACATAGTCCCATAGGACTTTAAAATATATTACATATTAATTTTATGGACCGGGTTTGAAACCCCATACAAATAGCGCTCACATCTGATGGAAAACTAACAAAGAAACTACAGAACATAACTAAGAATCGACCACGTAATTACTTATATACATTAATCTATCTACCCAGAAAGAGATGCATACACAGACCGAATAATGGTGGAATCCATAGCAAGAAACGAGGCACAGAAGCCCAGATTTCATAACCAACTAAATTACAAAACTACTAGAGGCTCATAAGGGAAATGACCCTACCCATTTGCGGGTTAATAGATGAGAAGGTGAAGAATTTGTGAACAAACAAACTGCAACTACCTGTAAGGAGAAAGAAAATCTCGAGAGTTAAGCCCTGAAGAGATTTTAAGCCAATATTGAAATCTAAATAAAATAAATGAAGAGGGTTTACTGAGTTTAACTTACCAGAAGGGAGAAATGCAGAATAAAGGAAAAGACTCGGTGGCCAATCAACAAGGGTCTGCTCACGAGGAGTGAAAACCATTAGCAACTCACAAAAAATGTTGAGGAATTGAAACAGGGATGGACAGCTTACCATCAGGGAGCTGTTGAAGTGAAGTGAATGCCGAAAACCCTTGGTGACTTCGATTTGCAGGTGCCAGAAATAAACAGTCAAGCTACAAGTAAACTGAAACGGCGGAATTCTTAATAATGTTAGAATGAAACGTATACAAAGGGGTTAAATCAGAAACAAAGACCAGAAGTTGTCACATTGTTGAAATCCAGTTGGAAGCCGCAATGATTTTTCAAAACCCTTGCCACAAAGATGGTGTGAAAAGAGCCAAACAGAGCCACCATATCGGCGGAGCCAAGCATAGAGTAAAACCTCAAGAAACTTCGAGAAACAAGTGAAATGAATGTCGACTAAATAGTATTAGGGTTAGGATCTAGCGCGGGAGAACACATACCGAGAAGTAGGACAGATGTCCATCTCAAGTCATCCCACAAGGACAAGTGGAAATAAATACACAGTGATTGTGAATTGAAACAAATCTGTAACGTATCGTATGACATCACCAACCATTGAAATATCAATTCATAACTTATATTAAGTTTTATTTAAACAGTCGAATCAAAGTTTTGAGCGCAAGACTTAAGGAGAGTTGAGTTCCATCATAACTTCTATCTTTATGGTTTATATTACACTTCTAATTTTATGATTTGTAATTTATTCATTTTTTTTAACATGGGTTGATATAGAATATTTTAAATATTAATAACAAAAATAATATTAACATAGAAAATCATATTCATATATATATATATATATATATATATATATATATATATATATATAATATATATATATATATATATATATATATATATATATATATATATATAAATATAGGAGTTCCTATGGATGTATGTCTTTAGGAAGATTTGCAATTCATTCATTTTTATTTAATATGGAGTTAACATGTAAAATTTTATATATTTTTAACAAAAACAATATATAAGGTTATAAAATGTATATATTTTTATATATAAATAGGGAGAGTCCTATGGATATATGTTTTCTACTTCCAAATATAATCCATGAATATATGTTTTCTACTTCCAAATATGATTAGGGTATGTCTCTCTCTCTTATATTTTTATGGTTTATATTACTCTTCTATTTAATGGTTTGTAATTTATTCATTTTTTAATATCGGGTTGATATATAATATTTTAAATATTAGTAACAAAAATAATATTAACATAGATAATTGATATTTGAAAAAATAGTTTTGTTTTATATATAGAAAATGAGAGTCTTATTCATCTCTATTTTAGGAAGAACTGTAATTGTTCATTTTTATTTAATATGGAGTTGACATGTAAAATTTTAAATATTAATAACAAAAATAATATATAAAGTTTCTCATATATATATATATAGATATGAGAGTCCTATGGATATATGTTTTCTACTTCCAAATATGATTAAGACATGTACATTTCAATATCAACTATCTAATATACTATATAAAATTTGTTTTATCTATAGAATTTTATATATAGAAATTGAGATTCCATGAATATATGGTTTCTACTTCCAAATATGATTAAGATATATCTATCTCAATGTCATAGATATATATATATATATATATATATATATATATATATATATATATATATATTTTATGGTTTATATTACACTTCTAATTTTATGGTTTGTAATTTATTCATTTTTTAACATGGGTTGATATAAAATGTTTTAAATATTAATAACAAAAATAATATTAACATAGAGAGTCGATATCTAGAAACAAAAAAAAATTATATATATAGAAAATGAGAGTCCTATGGATGTCTCTTTAGGAATATTTGTAATTCATTCATTTTTATTTAATATGGAGTTGACATGCAAAATTTTAAATTTTTTTAACAAAAACAATATATAACGTTATAAAATATATATATTTTTATATATAAATAGGGAGAGTCTTATGGATATATGTTTTCTACTTCCAAATATAATTAGGCAATGTACATTTCAATATCAACTATCTAATATATTATATAAAATTTGTTTTATATATAGAAATTGAGATTCCATGAATATATGTTTTCTACTTCCAAATATGATTAGGGCATGTATGTTTCTCTCCCTTCAATTTTTATGGTTTATATTACTCTTCATATTTTATGGTTTGTAATTTATTAATTTTTCAATATCTGGTTGATATGTAATATTTTAAATATTGATAACAAAAATAATATTAACATAGATAATTGATATCTAAAAAAATAGTTTTGTAATTCATTCATTTTTATTTAATATGGAGTTGACATGTAAAATTTTAGATATTAATAATAAAAATAATATCTATATCTATATATATATATATATATATATATATATATATAGGGAGAGTCCTATGAATATATGTTTTCTACTTCCAAATATGATTCAAGATACAAGGGTTTTGTTGCTAGCTAAGCAATTTGATTGGTGGAATTATTGTTAGAGGACGTGGATCAGATTGTGATGGAAAGAGGATGGAGAGATTTTTTTTTTTTTTAGTCATAGTTTAACTAGAAAATTTGGAATGGTGATTTTTTAACTATTAGAGAAATCAAGATTTGGGATGAGAGTTTAGAGATTGAACATCATCGTTGAATAAATCCTTCTATATGATAGTGAATGATGGTGATGGTGAGAAGTTCGTGATGGCTATGATATTGGATCAAGCCACTTAAAGGTAGCATCTTTGTTTTTTTATAAAAAATCAAGTTTAAAAACACGTTTGTTTTAATGATATATATATCAGGATCAAAGAGTTAGAGAAAATAAAGATTATTGCAGTTGTAGAAGAGTGAGCTTACAACTAGCAGAAGATTGAAGCTGCTGTAGAGGAGGAGTTGCAATAAGACATTGAAAACATATTTATTGCATTGAATTCAAGAGATTAATGGAATATTGCAGAGAATAAGGTAAAAAGAGGATTTGTAGAGGCAGAGAATGATCCATTCAAGTGCATATGAGTGGATGAACAAGATCATGGAGAGGATCTTGAAGGCATGAAATTGATATTTTTCTATGATTAACTCTGGTTTTGAGAAATTGTGTTGTATATTTTAGGTAGCAGACAAAGAAGGGGTTAGTAGCATTACAGTTAGAGGAGCTGTAACATAGAACCAATTGTGTTCTTAAATGAGAATAGCATGTGAGCTCTTAAACAGTGGAAAAACCTAAAGAATTCCAACATAGGTTGGATAGTGAGAACAAGTGAATGTTCTCCAAGGAAGTGGAAGTTCCAGAGCCTAAAAGAGCATAGGTTTCTCAAAGAGTGGTTCTAGAGGTAGAGAGCCAAAGAATACCAAGAGGCAAAGCTCAAGGAGATAGCTTGCTGAGGTATGGAGGCAGGTATGGAGACTTACTAAAGATGAAGGCTTAGGTGCAATCCACAAGTTAACAAGGTGAAGTTCACAAAGGAAATGGAGATAATGACTATTGGAGGTCGTTGTAGAGGTTCAGAAAGAGGCCATGAAAGATCAAATCCAGACAGATTTGACAGAACATTAGTAGAAATAAAAAGTACAACTAGAGGTGATGGAACAACGGCTACAGAGAAAGGTGGACGTAAACCAGAGACAAGGATGGAATATGAGAAAGATATGTGCAGACCACCTCTAGCTGTGTGTGCAGGTCAGAGAAGTATTATACTAAAGAAGAGCTATCATTAATAAATAAAAGGAATTTTGAAGCATATCGGTGTATATCTGTATACTTTGCTTATTATCTGTGCTTGAAGCTATTTTTATCTATCGCGAAGTATTTTATGATGTTTATATGCCTTATACCAGGTTGAATATTGCATAATATTTATAAAGGCACAATGATATTAAAGCAATGAATAGGGAATGTACTTCTGAAGTAGATAATTGCATCTGCGTAGTACAAAAAAGCATAAGAAATAAGCTTAGCAGTAGATCCATGTCCTATTGTCCCTCTAAATGCAGAAACTTGGTTCTGACATCCCATAATATTACCTCGGGTGAGACTATGATATGCGTTACAGGTCGTTGCCCAAAGGGTGGGTGATAGAGGGTTTTATTGGTTGCATAATAACTCTGAACCTGGGTGTAGACCCCTTCAAGCCAATAAATTGTTCCATTTCCCATATCGAGATCTGATTGAGGGATATGTGGATGTGGCATCTGACAAGAAAAAAAATACAAGATTGGATAGATATGAAAGAATGAGAGTTCGTAGTTCAATAAAACAAAAATCCGCGACTATCGACCAAAGCTTGGTTGTAGAGATATCTTTTTACAGATCAACAAAAGATTTTATTCTCATTGTTTGCGAATGAACTACATGAATGGTTATCAAGGTTGAATGACAATAAGACCTGTTTTAAGAACGACGAGCCTTATGCATGGAGACCTGAATTTTACAATGACTCAAGGAGATTGATAATAAGATATCAAGAGATGTTGATTTCTAGATCGACAGTATTTTGGGAGGATTTATAACTTAGTTTGCCATAGACAAGTTTGTATCCTACAACGAAGTCGAGCGAATATTTTTCCAGGGTCTGCAAGGTAATTCCTTAAATTCTTTAAAGTTGTGGATTAAGATGATTTTATGTGAAAAGGGTGTGTTTCACATGCAGTCAGCTTGATGTTCAGAAGAATTAAGTCTGGGTCTATGCGAAGTGGAAAGCAATATCAAGTAGATCGCGAGAACTTCATTGGGACTGATTACAGTTTGTTGTTGAGTTAATCTGGAAGAAAACATGAATAAATTAACCACACAAACCCTAGAGGTTCGTCATAGTTAGAATTTGGAGATCATCAGGGTGCCTCTGGGATGTCCCATCCCGCTACTCCCCTCACCCCCCATCCACCCCCACATACTTTCCCTCAACCTCCACCTCCATCTCCACCCCCCCTAAGAGACATGGCTAATGAGGTCATGATGCCTATTTTTAGAGGCTAGGGAACATAGGATCTTGAGAAATTATGGTTTGTCTCTGAAGTAGTATTGAAAGTGAGAT
Source organism: Pinus albicaulis (assembly GCA_034641835.2). Taxonomy (NCBI): domain Eukaryota; kingdom Viridiplantae; phylum Streptophyta; class Pinopsida; order Pinales; family Pinaceae; genus Pinus; species Pinus albicaulis. The sequence goes on along the minus strand of CM076579.1, from coordinate 1,685,304,774 downwards.
AGGTTACCAACGTGGTATATGAATTATTCTGGAAAGGGAACTGACATGGTATATGAATTATTCTGCGACGCATCAGACCGCCACGTTGGATGAGACAAAGAAAGCACTGACTGTAGAATTTAAGAAGCCAAAATAGTATTCGCAGTGTATCACTGAGCTGAAGGAGATTAAGCAGGTGGTAACTATGTTTGGGAATTAGATCAAAGGTTCAAGATGTTAATGATACAAGTGAACTTCCAAATTCTTGAAGAGAATCATAAGGAGTGCTTTATAGCTATGATATTGCCACATATCAGGCTTCCATTGACACAATAGAATATATCAACATAGGTCGAGGCTCTAGAAATAACTATGAAGTTAGAATCTTCGTTGATTGCAAATATCAATGTATGGGTATAACATATTCAGAGCCAATTGGCAACAATGCATTTGGAGCTACAAAATATGAAGAAGGGTAAGGAATTAATGTCATAAATTCAATCCATAGTATGGTGTATAGAGTGTAAGGTAGAAGGCCATTATAAGGATCAATGCCCTGTGTTTAGAGAATACATTAACAACGGAGCTCCCAATCTATTGAACCCAGGATCGAGTGCGTGGTGTAATATTTTCAAGATTGTAAGCCAACATCGTATTGAAGAATGTTATTTTCTATAGAAGTATGTATAGACACAAAATCAGTTGTTTTTTAACTTCTGTTAGTCTGGGGGGCATGATGAAAAGAATTTTCGTAGTTATGATTTGATGATGGAGAAAACTACAGTCGCGTATAGAGGGGAAGCTGAAGTGTGCACACATGAGGAACACGACCAACCTATAAGGAACTGAGGATTCGAAGGCTGAGGATGTGGATGACGAGGAGGCATTGGTCGAGAATGTGGTCAAGTCATATGTTACAACTGTGGTGAAGTTGGACACTTTGCGAGGGATTTTCAGAACCCCAATGTCGCCTCTTGTGGGTATTGTAGAGCTTTTGATCATGTAGTAGAATATTGTCATGTTCTGATAGAAAATATGAAGGAGAAATAGAATCAGTAGCCTACACATAACCTATAGATAATGAACTTTGAGCCATGAGAAGACGACCCATGCGCTAAAATAGTAATAAGAAGTGGCACAATGACAGGAGATGATAAAGTTGAAGGAAATAAGCCAATGGAAGACACATAGGCTCGAAAGTTTGAAAAAAATACCTCTGGGTTCAACATATAGAGGGAAAAGGAGACATTCATGGATGTGAAGTGAAGCTTCATGGATCCTAGAGCTTGCACAACTAAAACACAGCCACTAGAGAGGCTAATATCGAAGAAGGACATCACCATGATAATTTCTATGATGAAGGAGTTTGATCCAGCGATATTAAATTCATTTTTTCATACTTGAATGAATATGTTGAGATATCAGAGGGTTATTGAAGGACTTCAGGAATTAATAGACTCCTAGATCCATGTGCAGTAAATAAGTTACATCAACATAAGAAAAGGACAGGAAGGGAAATGAGATTAATTACGCAAATCAGAGACTATGAAATGGATAAGGTAATCCTGGATTTGGGATCTGATGCCAATATGTTTCCTAAGAAAATGTGGGAGTGAATGGGAAAACCACCGTTGCAATGGTTTTCGATCCAGTTGAGAATGGCTAACCAACAGAAGATCATCCCTATGGGAAGGTTACATGCAGTGAGAGTAGATATTGAAGGAGTGCACGTTACTGCATATTTTGAAGTAATTGAAAGTGTAGATGATAACAATCCATACCCGGTGCTAATTAAATTGGATTGGTATTTTGACACTGATGCAATAATGAGTTTGAAGAAGAGGAAGATGGTGTTAACAACATGATCTGAGGATCATTTTTCCCCTCAATCCATTAGAAGGACTGCAATATACAGAGCCTGTCTGCGATGAATACTGTGATGTTGATATTGATATGATCTACAAGATAACAAGTAATTAGGAAGATTTGATCAATCCCACTACATATGGAAGGCTAGGCAGGGAACGAGACAGTTCCTGTATATCACGATCAGATGAAGAACTGGACAATTGGTAGAACAGGTTGCACAAAGTCTCTACGAAGCGATGTAACCGAATCACGAGATCACTTTGTTGCATCACTTCAGAGGTATGCAATTTTCCTTATTATTATGGGATAGGAGATGTCAGTGTGTTTCTTGATGAATTTGAAAGAGAAGTACCAGAAGGAAAAAGGTTTCAAGCTTTAGACGTAGTGCTGAGATATACGTCTACTAGTTGGTGGGGCACTCATAAAGAAAATATTGGGAGTTGGAAAGAGTATCATAGATTGATGAAGATAATATTTGGTCAAATAAACATTATAATATAGGTGAAATATGATGGAAAGGATGACCCTCGAGGAAATATTTTTCATTGGAATTCAATTTGTGGACAAGATCCAGAACCAGAGTGGGTACATAGATTCTATCACACAATGGATGTGATACCTATGAATTGGTATCTAGAGACAGAACTATGACATGGGAAAAAAAATTGGGAAGATTTTGTTGAAGGATTCTTAATGAACTTTAGTTTTGAAGATCATTGTTTGTACATAGACAAAGCTCTTCAGCTAGTGACAGAAGGAATTTTCAAGACTACAATTACGCTAACCTAGACACAGCCTAAGTGGGTTGCGCAGTTGGAGCATGTAGTAGAATGATATAATGTGACAATGGAAGAGAATGATGAGGATACGCGCAATGTTAATATCCCAGAATCAGAAGGAAAACGTGAAGTTAGTAAACCAGAACATGAAATACTTGGCATAACGCAGCCCCATAAAGACAAAGAAGGTGAATATAGGGTTAGAGGAGGAGCCAAAATTTGCATTGATTGGAGATTATTGAGATGAAGAAATAATCAACAAAGTTTCCGAGTTGTTGCATGAATATAAAGAACTCTTTCCTACAAAGTTTTCTGAACTGAAAGGGATAGTAGGAGACCTCAAAGTTATAAGGATTACTCTAAAACCATATGAAAAGTTGGAAAAACAATGAAGATATAGATTGAACCTGAAGTACAAGGAAAAATTGAAGGAAGAATTGCAGAAAATGATTAAGGCTAGAATAATTGAACCTGTGGAGGAATATGAATGGGTCAAACCTATGGTAGTTCAAGAGAAGAATAAAAAGGGTGAAATTAGGATTTGTGTTGATTTGATGAAGCTGAATGATGCATGTTTACATGACCCATTCCCTACACACTTCACAGATGAAGTATTGGATAATGTTGGAGGATAGGAGGCCTTCTCTTTTATAGATGGTTTTTCAGGTTACCATCGGATTAGAATTGCACTGGAAGATAGGAGTAAGACAAATTTTTCCACTGAATGGGGATATTTTTAGTATACAGTCATGCCTTTTGGATTAAGAATGCCCCTGCAATATTATCCAAAGTAGTAGTCGTAACTTTCAAGGAGTATATACACAAATTTTTGGAGGTTTACTTTGATGATTGGACATTTTTTGGACTATTGAAGAAGCATGTTTCAATCTTAAGATTGATGTTGCATACCTGTAGACAGTATCAAATATCACTGAATTTGAAGAAGTGCATCTATTGTGTACCTTTTGGTTTACTATTGTGGCATGTTGTTTGTATACAGGGATTCATGGTAAACACTGTGAAGATTTCTGCTATTTTAAACCTGGAACCACCTAAGACAGTAAAGCAACTGTGCAAAACACTGGGACACACTAGCTACTATAGGAAGTTTATAAAGGCATATGAGTAGATAATTGAGTTGATGGCTTAGATATTGAAGAAGGATTCTACTTTTTTTTGGGTGAAAAATGCTAAAAGAGCCTTGATGTGCTAAAGGAGAAGATGGTAATTGCATCGGTTTTAGTTTTCCCAGACTGGAATAAGGAGTTCCATGTACATTTTGATGCATCTTGCGTAACATTGGATTCAATATTAGCACAACTAGGTAATGGATACATTGATCACCCCATAGATTTTGCAAGTAGGAAAATTTCCAGGGCATAGAAGAACTATTCCATGATAGAAAGAAAGAGATTGCCCATGGTTTATGCATTACATAATTTCAAGAATTATTTTTTAGGAGTGCACTTCAAGATGTTCACTGACGTCTCTACGCTAAATTATTTGGTGAATAAGCCTATTCTAGGAGGGAATATTTGTAGATGCATGTTATTATTTCAGGAGTATGATTTTGAAGTCATTGTAAAACGAGGAAGATTAAATGTTGGACCCGATCATCTCTCAAGGATAGAGACAGGCGAAGAACCTACAAGAATTGAAGAGAACCTGCAAGATGTGAAATTATTTGCAATAAGGGTTGCAGATGATCACTTAGCAGATATTATTCACTTTTTGACTACAGGTATGGTAGTAGCAGAGAACACTACGGGACAAAAAAAGGAGCTGGTAGTTAGGGCCACTGATTTTTCATCGATTGGAGGAAATTTGTATAGGATGGGACCATATTAAATACTGGATTGATATGTATCTGAGCATGGAAGACATAACATTTTATAAGAAGCTCATGGTGGAGTTGCAGGAGGAAATTATGTAGGAAAGGCCATTGTGCATAATATTTTTAGAGCTGTATTATGGTGGGCCACAGTCCATAAGGATGAAAAGGAGTATTGTATATCATGTAATGCATGCCAAAGAATAGAAAGATCATATAGCAGGGATGAAATGACCTTGAATCCCAAAGTAATGTTGTATGCATTTGATAAGTGGGAAATAAAATATGTTTGACTTATTAATCCACCAGGGAAGAAGACTGGTGTGAGGTATATAATCACTACAACAGATTATTTGACCAGGTGTATCGAAGTTCAACCAATGAAGCATTGCAACATAGATAATTTTGCGAAGTTCATCTTTGAGTAAATTTTGTCCAGATTTGGGTGTTCAAAGATCTCAACGAGTGACAATTTTTCACACTTCTTTCATAGCACCATTGAAGCATTGACTGAAGAATTCCAAGTGGATCATCAGAAGAGTACACCCTATCATCCTCAGAAAAATGGAACAATTGAAAATTTTAACAAGATTATAGACAATGCGCTCACTAAGGTATGTAGTGTGAACATAAATGATTGGGATGTAAGGAACTGAATGGTGTTATGGGCATACAGGAAAAAATGGAAGAAATTTATAGGACTAACATCTTTTAGGTTAGTCTATGGAAAATAGGCAGTCATGCCTATGGAGTATATAGAATGACTGCACCATAAATGGACCATGGCATCTAATTATTTAAATTATGGTTAAGACTTTACTTTGTCATTTACTAATATAGGAAGAAATTATTTGAAATACAAGATATTTTAGGTCATGAAGTCTTATATTTTTAAAGAATACTGAGGTACACCTTATGTGAATTATGAATCAAATGTGGGATAGTATGAATTCATCCGAAACCCAACACTTACCTCTATTTGAAAATATATGTCATCACCTATCAATGATGGCCTTACCTCATAATCTAACTTCTTATGACTGTTACACCGCGTTATCACTAAAACCTTTGCCTTCTCCAATCATCATCGCCTCCCTGTACTGGACCTATTGGAACAGGGTCTCCTAGCCTCAATTTTGTCCAATATCATAATATTTTGTAAATATTTAATCTAGTGCAGGGGCTTTAGGGCGAGTCAAAGCCCCCAACGAGTGTAATGGGTCAAAGGGTAGAACAAGAGTCTGCAAACCACGTTTTGCGGACCATAGAGTAGCGCAAGCTAATACGTTATAAATAGATGGATAAATCGAGTCTAAAGGTAGGCTAAGTTTTGGATCAAGCATAGATACGAACTTGTGGATATTTGGTGTCAATTTTATGGGTAAGGGATCCTATTGGCTGTGTGCGCGGAGATCTTGAGTCCTGCTGTGTGTGGACCCCACTAGCTGTGTGCACAGGTTAGTTGATAGAGTCTGTATGCTGAATATGAATGGTAATAAATAAGAAGTCCCTTTTTCTGGATACTGAAGTTTTATGTGTGTGATTATTGGTTGTGCATTGGGTTATATATATATGTTCATTTTCTATTAACAATTATTGAAGTGCACGTGGATACGATCATATATATAATGGTAAATGCATAGATCTAGTTAGGGCTGAATGTTGTTGCTTCAATTGATCTACTACTACATGATCTGCTATCGGTATTCTGTGGTACGCTATCAAAGGATCTCGTTACAAGGTACCAGTCTGATCGGTCTGAGAGGACCCCCCCCTTCCTTTAAATTTCTCTCTCTCAAGGTGTGGAAACCTGGTTCCAGCACCATCCCATACTACTTCGGGTGAGACCTTGGCCTGCGCAACAGGTCATTGCCGAAAGGGCTAATAGTATAGGGGTTTGTTGGTAAACCTTGAAGTCGAACCTGGGTCAGGACCCCTCAAGCCAACAAATGGTTCCATTGTTTGGACCAGGAGAATTTTGAGGGAGAGATCGGGTAATGCCACAGGGTCATTGGCAGCCATTAAAACCTGAGTTAGAAGATTGGTTTGAAAAACAGATTCAGGAATTCGCCCTAAAAGAAAATAGGATTACAAAACTATCCATAGAAGAGTGGAAAGACAGGTATATTTTTATGGAGGTGCACGAAATATCCTTTGTAACATTCACACATGAGTTGTAGGAGTGGTTGGCTCGACTGGCAGAATTTCAGACTTGCTGGAAGGATGATTAGGTCACACAGTGGACCCTTGAGTTGGTCCGATAATTGGAAAAGATTGATAATAATATTACCAGGACTGTGGACCGTTGGTTTGATAATATATTGGGCGGATTCATGACAAAATTTGTTGTTGATCATTTTGTGTCATATTTCGAAGCAGAATGGAGGTTCTTCAAAGGATTTAGAGGTAAGTTCCTAAAAACCTGTCATTGTTGATTAATATGCTATTGAGCTAAAAGGGTATCTTGTGCGGCCACACCGAGTGAATGACCTCCAATTAGAGTGGGAGCACAACATGAAGTTGAAAATACTATGGGATTAATAAAGAGGGTGACATATCGGTATATAGTCCCTTGAGGGGGTTATCCGATCATAATCAAGAAAGAGTTGCGCACACAAAAATTAGCCCCCCGGCCATGCCCACATCGAATCCCCACAAGGGTAAAAACTCTCCTACACCTCGCTCGCCATTAGCAGAGGATGACATGGCTACACACATGAAGCTGCCTACATTCAAAGGTGTAGGGGATGAGGACATGGACTGATTCTGGTTTGTAGCCGAATCTATATGGACCACGCAAAATGTGAATGATGATGTTATCAAATGAGCACAACTATCCATAGATTTTGAAGGAAGGGCACTAGATTGGTTCATGGGATACATTGGTCAACATGCGAATGCACCCATCCAGGATATCAAGAAATCCCTAAAGCAACAATTTTGGAAGCCCAAGTCATACGCTCAATGTGTCATCAAACTAAAGGAATTTAAGCAATGACTTACAGAGTTCGTCTGGGAGGCGGACCAATGATTAAAGAAGGTGACCAGTGATGGGGAATTTATCTATGAAGATAAGAAACATAAATAATGGCTCATCGCTATTTTACTTCCACGCTTACGTGGGCCCGTGAGATAGAAAAATATTGACTCTCAAGAAGAAGCGCTAGAAATAGCCATGAAGTTAGAAGCTACTGTTGGAAATACTGTGAGGGGGGAGGGGGGGGTGAATCAGTATTCCTTTCAATTAGAGAATTAGTTAATCTTAAATTATTATCAGTGTTTGTACAATTATAGCATCAAACAAGAGGAACAAAAATGCACACAGTTTTTAAGGTGGAAACCCACTCCGGGACAAAAACCACCTAATGCTTTTCTAATAATTCTTTAATATTCAACTCCAATTGAAAATAAAGCTCCAAATTCCTAGAATCTAGAAAATCATTCTTCTCGAGCTCCCATTGGATGGATGCTCCAACACCCAAGATTCTTCAGTAGTCAACTGAATGGATGCCCCAGCACCCAATGAGCTACAACTCACCCTAGCACCACCCTACCACCCTGTAGAAGAATAAAAGAAGAATGGACTCCCGTACCAGGGAAAATGGTCCACTTTACATTGATATAGAATGATGTAGAAGAAGAAGATATACTAGGCCATAACCCCAACTTTGACACAACCACCTAATTATGATCCTAGACCTCCCAACACTGCCTCTTCAACCTTTGGCAGATAGACACTAGTACAATTTTTACAGTAATGTATTTACAATGACTTAGTACAATGATACCTTTACAATGATTATATGCAGTGCTGACCACTTGAAGACTTCATATGATGAACTTCTTGCTGCTTTTATGCACCTTGGTTGCTGCTCTTGTCATGCTACCTTCCGCTACACCTTGCTTTACTTTGCTGCCATAGAAAGTTTGGTCCTTTGCAACCCTTGACAACACATGATCTAGCTTTTTCTTGCCTTCTAGGAGCTCGATATTAAATCTGGTGTATCTCTGTTATTTCAGATCCTAAATATCTGATTTTTAGTCCTGTAGTATTCCTCTGAGTCTTCTTTCCAATGCCATAGGTATGACCCAATTTGGATTCTTCAAGGAAAAGTTATACCCAATCTCTCACAATTCCCTAATTATGGATTGTTTCAGCAGAGTGAACTTGTACGTCGTGCCATGTATCACTGCTTCTTTATTAAACTCTAAAATTGATAGAGTGAAAACTAAATTCTGTGCAATATCTATCACTTTTTACAGAATTCCAATCCGATACTCAGAGAGAGATTTATGACGATTTTACCAAGGTCACTTCTTTGAGCTTAATTTCAGGAACCTGCAAAAACCCTAACTTCCGCAGATCATATCTCCAAAAATATTGCACACCTTGATCTAAAATTTTTACAGCTACTTCCTCAGGATTGTGGCTTCACCTCATAAAAATTTCAGCTTCTTAACCTGCGTAGAAACAAGTTAGAGTGAAAATTCCACGATGACCTGTTTCAGATGGTGAAATCCCTTACATATGGAGGAAATGAGGATCACAATTTATATAAATGATTAGGTATAGAGGGGATTCAACAAGTGAATGTGGGAGGGATTTTAGGAGCTTAAAAAATATTAATTATGACTTTTCAATGACCCATGCCCCAACCCCATGGGGTTTTATCCCACTAACTGGGGGTACAAACTTCAAACATGAATATCTCTCAAACCGTGAAGAATTACATGGCGTGCCATATATCAATGGAAACATCTCGACAAGTAGAAACAATCAAAAGCATTATTGACCAAGAATATATTAATTTGGTAGGTCAAAATTCCCATGCAATATTGGGTTAGCCCCTGGTGCTGCTTATGTTGACATCAATGACAACCGTTGATCAAAAATCTCCCCCTTTGGCATTGATGGCAACACAAGTACTCCCCCTGCGATCATGACACCTATTCCTACAACATTCTCTCCCCCTTTGACATCAATGGAAAAGGGTAACTCCCCCTGAAACACAACAATCTTGCGGACCTGTACATACTTCCACTCCCGCTGACACACAACCATCCTGCAAACCTGTAATCTAATGAGAACTTGAGAGAATCCCAAGCTTTTGATGAAGATATTCAAATGCTTCACGAGGTAAAGGTTTAGTGAAGATATCAGCAATTTGTTCTTTTGTACAAAAATACTCAAGTTTTATATTCTTTTCAGCGACTTGTTCTCTAACAAAATGATATTTGATCAGAATGTGTTTTGTTTTTGAATGCATGATAGGATTCTTGGAGTTGCTGATGGCACTAGTGTTGTCACAGAATATGGGAAAAGGATCACTGAATTGTACTTGAAGATCTTGCAAAGTTTGTTTCATCCAAAGGACTTGAGTACAACATGATGCTGTTGTAATGTATTCTGCTTCTGCTGTAGATAACAAGATTGAAGTTTGCTTTTTGCTCAACCATGATACGAGACAATCACCTAGATAGAATGCTACTCCACTAGTATGATAATCTGCTTCTTGTGATCTGCATACGTAAAGGCTTGAATAATGAGATTGTTACCCTTGGGATAATACAAGCCATATTCTTACATTGCCCTTGTCCATCATCAGAATTCTTTTGATGACAATAATATGTGATTCTTTTGGTGCTGCTTGGAATCTTACTACTTGTCCAATTTGCTTGCATAACATTTGGCGAGGAGGCTATTATATAGAAGACTACGATCATAGATACGTACAACCTACGATCCACATCCTTAAGATATCGTCTGTATGCTCAATTTTCAACTTTGTTACCATAGATGAGACGGGTTGAAATCTTCCATTTTGAATTCCTTGAGCATTTCCTTGATGTACATGGCTTGACATATAAATATTCCTTTCTCTTGCTGAGATATTTGAAGCCCTAAGAAGTATGTCAACTCACCAAGTAAGGACATATCGAACTCACTTTTCATCTTTATAGAAAAGTTCTTACTTATTCGATCATCATTTCTACCAGATATTATATCATCCACACATACCTCAACGATTATTAAATTATCTTTATCTATTTGTACATAAATATTGCTATCAATAGTACCTTTCTTGAACCCTTGTTGACATAGATATCCATCAAGACGAGCATACCATGCTCTGGGAGCCTACTTGAGACCATATAGAGCCTTCTTTAAATTGCAAACATAGTCTTCTTTTTCTGATAGTAGAAAACCTTCAGGTTGTTCGATGTAAACTTCTTCTTCTAATTCTCCATTCAAAAATGTTGAATTAACATCTATTTGGTAGACTTTGATTTTTCTTGAACATGCATAGGTGAGAAACATTCGGATGGCTTCCATTCTGGAAACTGGTGCAAATTTTTCATCGAAATCAGTTCCTTCCACTTGTGTATAGCCTTTGCAAACCAATCTTGCTTTGTTTCTAGTAACCTGTCCATCTTCATTCAATTTGTTCCTGAACACCCATTTAGTCCCAATGAAATTTTTATCTTTTGGTTGTGGAACTAATTCCCAGGTGTTATTCTTACTCATTAGTCAATTCTTCATTCATATTTCTTCTTAATGTTCATTCGGATTTGACTTCCTCAAAATTACAAGGCTCAAAGTTTTACTAGAAGAAACACGCGTGAGCTTGTTGTGATGATTGAAGCTATAAGGCCTTCCATTAATGTCACCAATGATTTGATTTGATGGATGGTTCTTTTGAATCCACTCTTTTGTTCTCCTTGGAGGAGCTTCCTGTTGTTGATACAGTATATCTTGATGATCATTATTTACTTCTTCATGGTTGACAGTTGCTTCTTGTTCTATAATTTCCTTTGCCTCTGTCTCAAGTTTCAAAGATTCTATATCATCATTATTATTCATTAAAACACCATCTTTGTCAAATGAAACATTTATGCTCTCCACTATCTGTTTTCGTCTTAGATTATAGCATTTATAGGCCTTTCTTTGTGTGAGTAACCAACAAAAATACCTTCATCAACACATGATTTAAACTTACCCAAATTTTGATCTTCTCTTTTGATATAACATTTTCTTCCGAAGATTCTTCAATATTTTACATTAGTCGGTTTTCCTTTCCATAATTCATATGGGGTCTTGTTGCAATTATTTCTGAGAAGACTGCGGTTGATAATGAAGATAGTCGTATCAATTACTTGAACCCAGAATTTTTCATCCAATTTTGAGTCCTTCAGCATTGTTCTACCCATTTCCAGTACGACTGTGTTCTTTCTTTTAGCAACTCCATTTTGTTGAGGTGTTTGTGCTATTCAAATTTCCTTTTTTAATTGTTTTCGTCAGTATTGCTGAAATAATTTGGAAGTGAATTCTCCTCCATTATCTGATCTTAGACACTTTATTTTCAAATCAGTTTCATTTTCGACCAACTCCTTGTAGATCTTAAAGCACTCAAATGCTTCAGATTTTTTCTTTAGGAAACTGATGGCTGACATCTTGGTATAGTCATCTATCATTAACATGAAATATAATTCTCCATATAAGCCTTTTGTTCTCACGGGACCACATAGATCAGTATGTATCAATTCCAATGGATGTGATGCAAAGTGTTCTTTTGTTTTAAATTGGACTTTTGTTTTCTTGCCGTGCCGACAGGCCTCACATAGTCTGTTAGAAGGTTTTGAGATTTTCGACATTCTAAATGTTTTACTTCTTTTTGCTTATCTGACAAGATTACTTGGTTGCATGTGACACATTCATTTGTGCCATAACTAGCTTTTATCTTCTTTAGCTAGTAGACATGCTTTAGTTTCTTCATCCAGAACATATATGTCGTTTGGAGCTCGACTTGCTGTAGCCACAATTTTACCATACCTCCCTTTCTTGATTTCATATTTTGTGGGGTTGAATAGCATTGTGTGTCCTTGATCACACATTTGTCCAACACTGAACACATTGTGATTCATGTTTTTGACCAATAGAACATTCTTGGCTATAACATCTTTGCTTCTGAGAATGACGGTACCTGATCCTATAACATTTGAAGATCCATCATTTCCAAAGGATATGGTTCCATCCTTATTCTCTTTTAGAGATACAAATTTGCTTCTATCTCTAGTCATATGTGTTGAGCAACCGTTGTCAACATACCACACATATTTATTTTTTTAAGCCTTAAGAGCGAGAGCACAATTATTAGTCTTCTTCTTCTTCCATGTTCATTCATTTTGTGGCTTCGAAGATTCTTCGAGAGGATTTTCAAGTCTGCAGTCTCTGGCTATGTGTCCAAATTTCTGACATTTGTAGCATTACATATTATTTCTTAAATGTTCAAATCTATTGATGTTTTTTTGAGCCCTGACAGGTTCATATTTGAAGAATCTCTTGGAATTGTATTAGTTCCTAGGGTGCGTGTGACATTCTACAGCTTTATGACCAAATTTTCCACGTGAATAACAATAGCCATGAAAAATACGTTGGAACCTGGATGAAAATCTTCGTCGAGGAATCGTCTTCCAAGGATGTGCTTGCAAATCATGTCCAATGAAGTCTACATGTATGTCAGATCTCATAGGTTCATTGTATTTTGTTGTAGAAGATTTTCACTATGGCACATGTAGGGCCGGTTGTCGTTGTAAGATCGTTGATTGTTGATGATTTCTTCCAATGCCCTTGAGCTGTTAGCATATGTTTTGACAAATTTTCCCTTCTTCACTTCCTTACGCAGCGAGACTACTTTGGCTTCTAATGCTTCCCTTTCTTGGTTGTTTTCTTCCAACTTCTTTTGAAGTGACTCTTCAATACATTTGTCTTCTACAACTTCAATTTTGAGACCTTGAACTTGTTCTTCGAGATTATTGGAACGAATCTTCTCTGACTTGAGCTCTTTTATAAGCTTGACTACTTCCTTAGAAAATTATTCTATGGTCAATCCTTCTTCTTCATTGTTTGATACTTCTTGTTTATTGCTTATAGTAAAAAATACTTTCTCATTAGCTTCTTCTTTCTTTGTCTTTCTTCATTGGATGATGAGCTATCTTCTTTGGAAAGTTCCTTTTGGATCCTTTCCCTTTTCCTTGCTTGTTAGATTTCTTAAAGCCTTTCTTTCCTTTTGAGTTTGCCATCACTTTTGTTCGGACATTTTGCTCTGAAATTCCCAACCTCACCACAACAAAACATATCAATGGAAGTTTACCTTTGAATTTTCCCTTACCGGGCTTTAGTTTTCTCGTGAAATAAGCATATTCTTCATCTGAGAGACTTTCTTCATCATCTCCATTTTCTTCACACTTGTAGGTGCATGTCTTTTCAATTGAAGGTTGTTTATCCTTGTTTGTTTTCTTAGATGCAACGAACGCAGTTTCTAGATGCGAAGTACCCTCTTCTTCATCAAGTCTCATTTCATATGCTATGAGAACTCCATGTAATTCCTCTTTGCTGAGTTTGTCTAAATTTTCACTGTATTCTAAGACCGATACCTTTGGGTTGAATCTCCCTGGTAACGTTCTAAGAATCTTCCGTATAATAGTCTTCTCGTCAACTGGCTCTCCCAATCCTTCCAGAATATTGGTTATTTCATCGACGTATTGAAAGTATGCAGCAATGTTGCAATCTTCTTTCATTCTGAGTTGCTCAAATTTTTCTCTATAGATTTGAAGCTTTGCTTCTTTGACATTTGAGTCACCTGCATATATATTCTCAAGCTTGTCCCATACATTTTTGGCAGTTTTACAACCCAATACCTTATGATAAGCAGATTCAATAAGTCCACTGATAATAATATTATTTTCTTTTGCATCATTTACCAAATTCTTCTTACCTTGTTCATCCGTAGTTGATGTAAATCCATTTTGAACAGTGTCCCATACTTTGTAACCTTGCACCAAGAGATAGACCTCCATTCTTCCTTTCCAGAGTGCATAATTATTTTCATTGAATAGAGGTACACCATTCTTGGTATGCTCCATGACCTCCTTCCAGCTGTTAAACTACTATTGAAGGAACCAAGCTCTGAAACCAATTGTTGGAAATACTGAGAGGGGGGGTGAAGCAATATTCCTTTCAATTAGAGCATTATTTAATCTTCAATTATTATTAGTGTTTGTACAATGATAGCAGAAAATAAGAGGAACACAAGTGCACACAGTTTTTAAGGTGGAAACCCACTCCGGGACAAAAACCACCTAATGCTCTTCCAATAATTCTTTAATATTCAACTCCAATTGAAAATAAAGCTCCAACTTCCTAGAATCTAGAAAAGCATTCTTCTCCAGCTCCCACTAGATGGATGCTCCAACGCCCGATATTATTCAGTAGTCAACTAAATGGATGCCCCAACACCCAATGAGCTACAACTCACCATAGCACCACCCTACCACCCTATAGAAGAATAAAAGAAGAATGGACTCTCGTACCAGGGAAAATGGTCCACTTTAAAATGATATAGAATGATGTAGAAGAAGAAGATATACTAGACCATAATCCCAAATTTGACACAACCACCTAATGATGATCCTCGACCTCCCAACACTGCCTCTTCAACCCTTAGCAGATAGACACTAGTACAATTTTTACAATAATGTATTTACAATGACTTAGTACAATGATTGTAGGCAGTGCTGCCCACTTGAAGACTTCATATGATGAACTTCTTGCTGCTGTTATGAACCTTGGTTGCTTCTCTTGTCATGATACCTTCTGCTACACCTTGCTTTGCTTTGCTGCCATAGAAATTCTGGTCCTTTGCAACCCTTGACAACACATGATCTAGCTTTTTCTTGCCTTCTAGGAGCTTGATATTGAATCTAGTGTATCTATGTTATTTCAGATCCTCAATATCTGATTTTCAATCCTATAGTAGTCCTCTGAGTCATCTTTCCAATTCCATAGGTCTGACCCAATTTGGATTCTTCAAGATAGATTTATACCCAATCTCTCACAATGCCCTAATTATGGAAAGTTTCAGCGGAGCGAACTTGTACGGCATGTCACGTGCCATTGCTTCTTCATTCGGCTCTGAAATTGATAGAGAAAAAACTACAGTCTGTGCACTATTTGTCACTTTTTGAAAAATTCCAATCCGATACTCAGAGAGAGATTTATGATGATTTTACCAAGGTAATTTCTTTGAGATTAATTTCAGGAGCCTGCAAAAACCCTGACTTCCGCAGATCATATCTCCAAAAATGTTGCGCACCTTGATTTGAAATGTTTATAGAAGCTTCCTAAGGATTTTAGCTTCACCTCATAGAAATTTCAGCTTTTGAACCTTCGTAGAAACAAAGTTAGAGTGAAAATTCCACGATGACTTGTTTCAGATGGTGAAATCCCTTGCATAAGGAGGAAATGAGGATCACAATTTATATAAATTCTTAGGTTGAGAGGGGCTTCAACAAGTGAACATTGGAGGGATTTTAGGAGCTTAAAAAATGTTAATTATGACTTTTCAATGACCCATGCCCCAACCCCATGGGGTTTTAGCCCACTAACTCGGGGTACAAAATTCAAACATGAATATCTCTCAAACCGTGAAGAATTATGATGGCGTGCCATATATCAATGGAAACATCTCGACAAGTAGAAACCATTAAAAGCATTATTGACCCAGAATATATTAATTTGGTAGGTCAAAATTCCCATGCAATATTGGGTTAGCCCCTGGTGCTGCTTGGGTTGACATCAATGACAACTGTTGATCAACAACTACACCTAGAGATGATACGTAGTTCGCAGCTCTCCAAAGCCAGAACCAATTGGAGGCAATGCACCCAGAAATTCATAGCTTGCGAAAAAACCGTAGTAAGGAAGCCATCCCAGACGTTTGGTGCATACATTGTAAGGGACCGGGTCACACCAAGGATCAATGTCCACTATTGGCAGGCTATATGCAGGCTGGGGGTCCGAGCCCCCTATGACCCAGGGAAACGGTTTGCCCTAGAAGTCCTATGCTATGGTGTGTTGACTGCTGAGTGGCAGGAAGATACAACATGGAGCACTGCTCGTGACTGGGTGCTTATGTACCAGAATTAAAACAACAGTGATATAGATTCTGCTCGTTTGTAGGTCACGACGAGCAAAATTTCCGAACCCTGGACATTATGGTAAATAGGGGAATTTTATATAGAGTAAAATTAGACCCCTCATCACCACTGTCTCCATCAAGGCGGGGAGGTTCCCCTGCACGAGGAAGAGGAGGAAGAGGGGGGAGTGTTGGTCGAGGTTGTGACTAGCTGATCTGTTATAACTACGGAGACGTGGGACATTTTGCATTAGATTTCCCAAACCCAACACACCAATCTTGTATATATTGCTAACATTTTGATCATGTCATTGAAGACTGCCTGGTGTTAATAGAAAAAATGCAAGAGAAGCAAAAGACGCCTATGCAGAATGTGCAAAGAGTTAAGGCGAAACCACGGGACGATGGGCCATGTATCAATGTAATCACACATAGCGGCATTTCCATGGGAGAAGTAGAGTAAACCGTGGAAACTGAATCACTAATCCGAAAGGATGAGGAAAAAATGGAAGGCTTAGACTTGAAAAGGGAAAAGAAACCTTCCTCGAAGCATAGAAGGAGGTGACTAACACCGAAACACCTGCCGAAAAAGGAGCAGTGGATCCAAAAGTAGATGAAGCAATTAAACCTTTTCTCCAGGCCTGTATGAAGTTGTTGTGCAACCAGAAGGCTGTAGAAAATATCCAAGCCCTAATAGACAACTACGTAGAAATAATTGCTCCAAAAATAAAGGTGAAAACTCTGAATAAGATATACAAAAAAAGGGGGTGGAACGAGAAATGTGTATGACTACACAGATCGAGGAGTACGAAATGGATCAAGTTATCCTTGACTTGGGCTCAGATGCTAACGTCCTACCTAAGCAGACCTGCCAACACATGGGAGAACCTAAACTGGAGTGGTCGACTATTCAACTACGAATGGTTAATTAGTAGAAGATTATCCCTTTGGGAAGACTAATAAGGGTAGTGGCAGATATTGCAGGTGTTAAGGTCCTCGCAGATTTTGAAGTAATCCAGATAGTAGATGACGCAGACCCTTACCCTACGCTTTTGGGTCTGGACTGGGCTATTGACATGGGAGGTATTATTAACATAAAAAGGAGAAGCATGATCTTTGAGAATGGAGGCACAAGGGTAATAGTCCCACTGGACCTAGCAGAAGGAGAAAGGTATACTAAATCAATACGGGAGGAGGAAGACACTGATCACATATACAAACTAACCGCCCAGGATGATGATTGGATCAACCCCATGACCGACGGCATGATATGTTGGGAAAAATATAGTGAATGCCTATTCGACTCAGACAAGGAGATCGAAAACTAGCAAAAACGACTGCATGATGTGTCTACACTAGGATGTCTTAAAATCACAAAGAGCTTCCGATGTATTTCCTCAGAGGTAAGAGAACTGCCCAACTTTGACGGCTCTGGTAATGTTGAAAATTTCCTTATGAAAATTGAGGAAAGTGTTCCTACAGAATGGCGATTTTTGGGTTGTAGACTTGGCTATACGTGCAACCCTGCGCGCTGGTGGGAAACCCATAAAGAAACTTTCTAGGACTGGGGAGAATGTCGAAGGATGCTGTCCTGGCGATTCCATAGGCCATCTGATCCATCAACAACACTCTTCTTAGGGCAAGAAGATCTGCGGAGGCCCCTAACATGATGGCTAGAAGTATGGAATGAGAACACGAGGAAGGAATGGGTCCACCAATTTTTTCACACATTGGGACCGATCCCCACTTCCTGGTACTTAAATGCAGAACTGCACACCAAGTATTGGAGTACGATGGCTGAAGGATTAGTTATGATGTTTGGATTGACAAGAGGTACTGAGAAACTTGATGAAGCCCTTCAAGATATAGACAATCTGGTCTTTGGCAAGGCTCCCCCTGAGCAAGAACGTATTGCGCCAGCTTGGGACGCGCAGTTTCAAGATATCATAAAATGTAGAAATCTGTCAATAGAAGCAAGACATAAAGACCCCCAGAATATTATGATTGAAGAATCAGAAGGGGAAAAATTTGTTTTCAATCCATTGCTACAAACAATTGATGTCACCAAACCTCTGAAACTAAAAGAAATCAATATCGGGTCGAGAGAAAAGCCAAAGATGGCCAAGATTGGGGATTACTAGGATGATGGTATGGTGGAGAAGGTCGTTGAGATGCTAACTGAATATTAGGACCTATTCCCAACCAAGTTCTCTAAACTTAAAGGAATCCTAGGAGATATGGGAGTCATGAGGATTACATTAAGGCCAGATGTGTGGCCAGTCAAACAACGACCCTATTGCCTAAACCCTAAATACAAGCAAAAGGTTAAGGAGGAAATTGAGAAAATGGTGGCTGTAGGTATTATTGAACCAGTGGAGTAGTCTGATTGGGTAAGCCCCATAGTAGTTCAGGAGAAGAAAACTAAAGGAGAAATAAGGATATGCATCGACCTACAAAAGTCAAATGACGCATGTGTCCATGATCCAATCCCCGCACCCTTTTCCGATGAAATCCTAGATAATGTAGGAGGTCAGGAGGCTTATTCGTTTGTACCATCAAATATGTATTTCACCTGAATATCATAGCAAGACAAATTTCGCGACATAATGGGGCTCTTTTCAGTATACTATCATGCCCTTTGTATTAAATAATGCTCTTACCATCTTTTCACGTGTTGTGGTAGCCATATTCAAGGAATTCATGCAAAAGTTCTTGGAAGTCTATCTTGTTGACTGGATGGTGTTTGGATTAGTAAACAACCATGTATCAAATATGTGGATGATGTTGGATGCATACAGAAAACACTAAATCTCCCTAAACATCAAGAAATGTATCTTCTGTGTCCCCTTCAGAATTCTCTTAGGACACGTGGTATGTCAGCAAGGGCTTATGTTTGACCCGACAAAAGTTGCGATTATCATCTACTTTCCAATTCCAACAACTGAGAAGTAGTTGTTCTCCATCCTCAGCCAGACAGGCTACTACATGAAGTTCATACAGGGATACGCGTTGATCATCGCTCCAATGGAAAAGTTGTTAAAAAAAGATGTGTCATTCTTCTGGGATGACGAGTGCTAGAAAATATTCGAGCTATTAAAATAAAAGATGGTGAATGCACCTATCCTGATATTCCCATATCGGGCAAAGATCTTGCATGTCCACGTAGATGCATCAGGAATCGCCTTGGGAGCTGTCTTGGCACAACCTCGAGAAGGGGATATCGATCACCCAGTGGCCTTTGCTAATAAGAAGCTGTCCAACGCGGAACGTAACTATTCTACCACAGAGAAGGAGGGGCTGGCCATGGTATATGCCCTACAAAAATACAGGCACTATTTACTTGGAGGGCACTTCAAGATGTTCACAGATCATTCGGCCTTAAAATACCTAGTTAAGAAGCCTGTGTTGGGAGGGAAAATCTGTAGGTGGCTATTACTTTTTCAGGAGTATGAATTTGAAATTATTGTGAAGCCAGGAAGGTTGAACGCGGGGACAAATTATTTTTCCATAATCAAGGATGGGGAAGAACCGAATAACTTGGATGATGGATTTCCTGATGCCTAGTTGTTTGCTATCAAGGTGATTGATGAGAACTTTGACGATATTATCCACTTCTTGACTACATGTAAAGCCCCTGATGATTATTCAGTGTCATAGAATAAGGAGTTGGTCGCTCACGTAGTTGAGTTCACTATCATTGTGGGACAACTCTACTAGCTAGGGGTGGACGAAGTACTACGAAGGTATGTCCTTGACCATGAAAGACCGAATATCCTCACTGAAGCCCACATAGGAGTTGCGGGGGGAAATTACACAGGTAAAGCCACTACGCAGAAGATACTTTGGGATAGGCTTTGGTGGCCCACGCTACACACAGATGCTCACACATATTTTTGGGCCTGCGACACCTACAAATGGACCGGGAAACCTTCACGACGGGATGAGATGCCCCTGTAACCACAAATGGCTCTGTAGGCATTTGACAAGTGGGCCATCGACTTCAAAGGTCCCATTAACCCCCCCCCGATAAGAATACAGGTGTTAAATATATCATTACGACCACATATTACATTTGCAGGTGGGCAGAAGCTAAAGTTGTCAGGACAACGCACTTCCTTTCTGAGAATATCTTAACCAGGTTTGGGTGCCTAAGGGTTCTGATGAGCGACAGAGGGACCATTTTGTTAATGAAACAATTAAGGCTCTGACTTAGGAATTCCAGATCCACCATGCCAAGAGTACCCCATATCATCCGCAAGCGAATGGAACCACAGAAGCATTGAATTTTTTTTTGGAACAAGCGCTCGCCAACGTCTACAATGCATAATGGAGCGATTGGAATGTGCACATCACCTCAGTACTCTAGGCCTATAGAACCACATATAAGAAGCTCACGGGAAAAACACCCTTCCGCATGGTCTATGGAAAGGAAGCTATTATTCCTATGAAATACATCGTTCCCAGCTTGCGCATCTCGGCCGTCACAAATATGGCTGACCTAGACATTATAGAGGAATTCCTGGTGCAACTGGTAGCATTGGAAGATGACCGGTTCATCGCGCAATTCCACCAATAAGTTTAGAAGGCGCGGGAGAAAGCATGGCACGATCGACATATTTGGCAGAAGGACTTCTCGAAGGATGCATTCGTCCTCTTATATGATAGCCAGTTCGCGAAACACCCAAGGAAGTTCCAACAACACTGGTTAGGGCTGTATATGGTAAAGGAAGTTACCAACGGAGGAGTTGTCAGATTGGCGACACTACATGGTGATTCCCTGCCAGGGTATGTTAATGGGAGTCGACTAAAGCTCTACTAGGATTCCTTGGTGCAGATCAAATGACTATATGGCCAGAGAAGTTGTACCTTAGACACTGTGCATAGAGATGGGGCAGAGGAATGGATGCGCTAGGGAGATGCACAACACTGGCAGTACGGGTGGGTGTGAGACAGGCGTAGGTGTTGCGCACAATCGACAAAACTAGCCGTTGGGATGGAGCGGGAGCATGGAAAACTGCACTCCTTGTTTAATGAAGTAAGTAACTAGAAATTAATGAGGCGATTTACGAGGAATTTTTACCGTTTCTGTAATAATGGAAGGAAATTAAGGATCTGACAACAATTTCTCTCTTGTGGACACTATAAGATCAAGAATTTTTGTTCTACAGGATTCAACTGCTGTTCATGCTCATCGCACCTCGACCAATCTGGTATATACCATTTTTTCTGTCTACTTGCCACCGCATGACTGAGAAAGCTATGATGTCTGATAGTAGCAATGCTGAGTTCATCTTCCAAGCAAGGATGACTGCTACTAACCCTAATGCGCCTCCACTCTCAACAACGTCTGAGGAAATATGATATGATGAGGTTTGATAGGTCACCCCTGCAGCAGAAGAAATTGGCTCGACCTTAGAAACCCGGAAAGGAAATGGAAAGGTAAAACAAACAAAAGGGGCTGGTGGAAAGCCTCGTACTTCCCCTCGCATTCAACACTCCCCATGGAAGGTGCATAAGCAATGATCGCCTACCACACCACTAAATCCGAGGGTGCTCACAACAGAAGGCCTACAGGCGACTCCACTAACCTGGTTACCCCCTTATGTTTGGCCACAAAAAACGACAACCTATATGCCCAATGTAGATGTTTTCCACTCCTGTCTTCAGATGCCTCTAGTCCCTGACTAAGTGCCTCAGCAGGGAGATATGTTTGGCCAACTTCCCCACATAAATTTTGACGACCACCACCTGGGGAACCTAGACGCTTTCCCTTCGTTAGCTCCATTACTGTATCTGGAACAATTTTTCGATGATGGTGTGCTCAAGGTCGAGCCCATGGTTTGGGTCAAGGGATTAGCTGGTGCAGGCATCTTGAACTTGCTATGCCTCCCCCATTTTGATCGCTACAACATAACCAACCTCATTGTTCGCCAATTATTGGCATTGGTCCATGATGGATGTTTGTGGCTCCAAGACCGCATATCGATCGATGGTGCCCTCATTCATCGCATTACAGGCCTCCCTATGAATGGGCCCAACCCAAGGGATGGGACGGGCAAGAAATTTGAGCACCATACTGCTAAATCTGTCGGGGAAAAGTATGATGTCGAACGCAACAAGCGGGGCTTCCTGATTGATATTGTCAATGACCCAGGGACGCGGATGGGCACTCTACTTCTTGCCTGCAAATTAATGTGGAAATGTCAAGCCACGACTATTCCTGCTCATGTAATTCAAATCGCCGGCCAATGTGAAAATGGAGTCTGCTATAATTAGTCCCAGTACCTGGTTGAATAATTTCTTGACAACGTGCGCGAGGCTCAGGAGCAGGGAAAAACCTTCTACTACTCGTGGCTAATCCTACTAATAGTCTTAATTTCCTAGGAAACCATGGAGGAAGCAATCTTCCCCCCTCTTGAGCCTGGCATGTGTGAAGGGGCGCGGTTTTCCAACCTATAGGAATCAAAGGACCCCAAGTGGGTTGAGGAAAATAAGTCCTTCTCTGTACTCTACGATGGGGCTACCTATGCGGCCATTGATTCCCAACCGCGCTTGTATCCAACTGTCTATGACAAGTACAAACCGATCACAACATTTCAAGTAACCATGCACAATGTGAAAATTCGGGCTCGAAAAGATCACACATGGCATAATATTCCATTCATGACTACTGAGGCTGACATTAAACAGGTACTTTCCACTTGGCTGCCTGAGTGGAAAGTCACTGCCCCGCCATCTGATTGAGATGCAACAGGCACATCTAGCCCCAACGCAGTTTCTAAACCTACCATTCTGCTCGGCCCCACATCAGAGTTAGTACTTCCATCATCTACGTTGCAGGAGACCCCTAGAAGCACCACCGCGTAGCTAGAGCCAGACTCCCCGCTGGATCAAAACATAAATGATGCTGATGACACTGGTACGTCTGTATTGCATACTCTTAAGTGACCCCGTGGATTGTCTCAAGGGCTTAGAAAAAAACGTAAGGCCACTAAGACCGACACCAATGTGGAAGTTACCCTCACAGAGGATGACCTCGATCAAATTGTCGATGTTGTCACTACTGCACTTGTTAATCGATGGATTACTTGGTAAGAAAAACACAAGGCCACTGTAGATGTTTTAAAATTTGAGCTGTAGGCCCTCCAACTCAAAGCCGACACAATTCAAGCGAGCGTGGATCAGGCGAGGCAGAATCAGGCGAGCATGGATCAAGCGAGGCAGACTCTTGGGGGCCCGCTGGCCCCCATTATAACCCTGGAAACTGTCACAGATAGCTGAGTCTACTCACTCCCTAGTGCTTCCTTTGTCCTGGAACCCACTGAATTATGTGCCCAAGTGCAGGCGTGCTCCTCCATTGGCCTCGAGGTCAGTCGAATGGCCAATATGCAGCTGCAGGAATTGTTGATCACCATCACCAGTGAAATCTAGCACTGAGAACCTCGAGTATAGCAGCACCTTAGCATGGTTGAGCAGACCATTATGACCCAAGCTGCCGAAGTCGCTCAAATCCAAGCCGCGCACCTTGTCACCATCGCGCAGCAAGCTGCCTTAGAATAACTGATTAACATGCTTTGTGAGGATATGCTAGAAGTTATTCCTTCCTTTGATGAACCCTAAGCCAAGGTTGAAGGATTGATTGCTGCACTGAAGGCATCCCAGACTAAGGTGAAGGTGGTTAAGGTTGAGTTTGAACTTCAGCTCGCCTCTTTATAGGCCAAGCTCTAGCCTGAGACCCCTCTAGAAGTACACGCTCAGCCAACCACTTTAGTTACAAAAGCCAAAACCACTATCACAATGCAAATCATCCAGAGTATCACTCTGATTGAGAATGCTATGAAATTATGTTCCCAGGTGCAGCACAACCCTCTCCTCCACGATATCATTAAGGAGTTAATTCAAAAGGAGAAATACTTTGAGAATCTGGAAGCTACGATATCCACACTTGTTCCTGCCTAGCGCATAGCCCGTCTTCGGACCAGCCACGCACTTCGCACTGAAATTATGGGGCTGCGGTGCAAGAAACAGGTACTTAGTGACCATCTCACACCGTGGTCAAACGACACCCTCAAGCTATCACAAGACTTAGATGGGGAAGTGAGACAATTGAGCTAGACTCGATAGTGTCACCTCTGCTACGGAAGGGCCAACCTCACAGAAACTAGTGGAAATTACACATATTTCCACAACACAGAGCCTTCGCATTTTACCCCCACTTACTGCCGCGATGGAGCAACTCAAGGACATGATGAAGACCCCACCAGGACTGTGACTCGGGACAAGTCACAAGATTGTGTTGGGGGACTATTGGAATATGGTCTCCTAGCCTCAGTTTTGTCCGATATCGTAATATTTTGTAAATATTTAGTCTAGCGTAGGGACTTTGGGGAGGTTCAAAGCCCCCAAGGAGTGTAATGGGTCAAAGGTAGACCAAGAGTCTACAAACCATGATTTGTGGACCATAGAGTAGCGCAGGCTAATACATTATAAACAGATGGATAAATCGAGTCTAGAGGTAGGGTAATTTTTGGATCAAGCATATATACAAACCTGTGGATATTTTGTGTCAATATTTTGGGTAAGGGATCCTGCTGGCTGTCTACGTGGAGACCCTAAGTTCTGTTGTGTGTAGACCCCGCTGGCTGTGTGCGCAGGTTAGTTGATAGAGTTTGTATGTTGGATCTGAATGGTAATAAATAAGAAGACCCTTTTTCTGGATACTGAAGCTTTATGTGTGTGATTATTGGCTGCATACTGGGTTATATATATCTATTTATTGTCTATTAACAATTTTTGAAGTGCATATGGATGCGATCATATATATAATTGTAAATGCATAGATCTGGTTAAGGCTAAATGTTGTTGCTTCAATTGATCTACTATTACATTATCTACTAGCAGTATTCTGTGGCACGCTATCAATGGATCTCGGTACAAGGTACCAGTCTAATCGGTCTGAGAGGACCCCCCCCCATTCATTTAACTTTCTCTCTCTCAGAGTGCAGAAACCTGCTTCCACCACCCTCCCATACTACCTCGGGTGAGACCTTGGCCTACGCAGCAGGTCATTGCCGAAAGGGCTAGTAGTATAGGGGTTTGTTGGTAGACCTTGAAGTCGAACCTGGGTTAGGACCCATCAAGCCAACAAGACTGATATGTGTGTGCATCAGTCCCGAAGGAATAATGATGTAGCATGATTCGACAGAAGAGGCCAATAAGGCGATGGGCGAACGACTCCATCATCATAAAATTCTTTGCAGACCCTTTGAACTCCTCAGTGAGATATTTTTTTCAATAGAGAATTGGGATGAATTCAAACAGAGATGGTGCCTGTGAGAAATGAAAATTCACCTGTGAAGGAAATAGAGCAAACAGTTGAGTATCGGAACAATCTTGCATTGTTGAAAGAATCGGGATTTCTCCCATTTCTGCAAAAGTTCGATGGATTCAATAAAACTGTGGCATTGGAATTTTCAAGGACGTTTGAGGAAGGCTGACCCAAGGTTGTCTCACTGGAATTTGAGGTCACAAAAGAATTTGTAGCTTAGGCTATAGGCTTATTGGCTGCAGGAGAAAATAGAGAAGAAAAGGTGGTGCAGATTTGTGGTCGACCGGAAGCTAAAAGTTGATTGGAAGAAAGGGCTTCTGCGCAGTGCCATAATTGGGAAATGGTGAGACCTCCTATACATATTGAAAAAATTTCTTACCTACGAGGGACATTATTCATTAATATTCCTATACCATATCTTTTTGCTGTTGCAATTTGAGTCTGGGAAACTCATCAATTTTCCTTATTTCCTTCTCAGAAGCTTGGAAAAAATGGCGAAAGGTTTTCAGAAAGGGAAGGCGAGTCAGGTCACATGAAAATTTTATCATCATGGGTTGATCGTGATTCTAGTAAATAAGGAGCTAGAGGTCAAATGAATTACCTAGAAGAATTTTTGAAGGGGTTCTAGGGATGAAGTACAAGGAAATCGTCAAAGAAGAAGAATGCAGGTAAGAAAAGCACAACAGAAGCTCTGAATCTATACCCTACAAAGACAAAAAGCAAGAAAACACCAGTGCAAGAAGAGGAGTGACCTATCAAAGAAACTTCATCTGTAGTAAGAAGAACGACCAGGAACTCAGCTGAGAGAGGGACTGCCTCTTTGGCAGCAAGCCACAATCAGTTGATCTCCTCGATTTTGTTGGATGACTCGCCACCGGTTTCACCCAAAGATCATAATCTCTCAGTTCTTTTAGAGGCAACGATTCATAATATGGTTAATTAAGGTCATGCAGAGAAGAAGGATGACATACCCTTGTCAGCCTTCCTTCATACATTAAAGAAAAGAAAAGCGACATTGAGTGCAAGTAGATAACCGAGAGAGGGTCAGGTAAATGACGAGCCACATCATGCTGAAACACTTGATAATTTTGAAGTACAGGCTACTGAAACGCCTGGTGAAATAGATGTGTAGGGTATTGAAGCCCTTGGTGAGATGGACATGGAGGGTACTGAGACCCTTGGTGAATTTGAAGTCCTAGGCACTGAAACCCTGGATGAAATTGAAATATAGAAATTGGGTAGCCAAGATAACATTTCCCTTGGCGATGATGGTACATGTTTAGAGTTAGTTGTAGAGAATATGCTTGCACCAGATGAGTTGGAGACATAGAACTCTACCCTCTATCTGAATAATCAGACATAAGAGCTTGAGAAGCAATTTCATGACCTGGAAGTATTAAACCAAGCCATGAAGGGGTAGGATATAGTGCAGAGGCAACGTGTTGGCAGAAGAAGTCAAAGAGCAAAAACGACAAGTCAAGATATGGAAGTTTCGGGCCTAAAAGTGATATAAACTTCTTAAACATGTGACCCAACAACTTAAGAAGGTTTGAGGTAAAATAATGAAGACAGTGAAAGCAGGGATCAGTATACAAGTTCAGGATTAAAGGGAGACTCCTTATTTTTGGATTTTTGCAACAGGTAA
This sequence comes from Pinus albicaulis, assembly GCA_034641835.2. NCBI lineage: Eukaryota > Viridiplantae > Streptophyta > Pinopsida > Pinales > Pinaceae > Pinus > Pinus albicaulis. Next base: position 1,685,277,368 of record CM076579.1, on the reverse strand, counting down.
AGGTTGTGTGAGGACAGACAACAACTTGGGAATGGGAGGATGTTGGTAGGATAAAATGCCTCAGTTTTAACCCCTTTCCTACTTTAAAACCACAATCATAAACCACTATTTTATCCTCATAAAGTTCCTTATACCCACACTAGTCCAAGAATCATGTCCTATCCCTGCACTAGTTTTATATTTCATACTTGAGGTTTATTAAGTACTTAACTAATCCTTTTTAATAGATTTTATGCCTTTTATATTCTTTCAACTAATATTTCCTACATAAAGTATTTTCATAAGTAAATGTATTAATCATCATATCAACATAGTCTAGTGCACACACATTCTTGCACTGTTGGCAGCCGATTGCTCCTAAAATTTTGCAATAGCTCATTACCTAACATGGGAATCTCATTCCAGCTCAACCTATTCAGTTGCAATCATCTTGAGTATAATCTGGAGTGGAAGATAGTCAGGGATATGATTGAATATTGGGTCGCCGACCAACGAGTAGATTAGTATTGTTTTATAGCCGCTGGATTATTTTGTAATGCTGGTTGTTATTTTGTTTCAGCCGAAAGGCTGGAATTAGAACTATTGTATGTAATTTCGTTATGGACATAGGACGAAAGGGTTGTATAAATATATATTTCAGATAGGAATTAGGGAGTGATAACCATGTTACTGTAACTCTGGGAAAATTGTAATTTTGTGTTTTCGCCCTTGTTTTGGGCTGGATCAATACTTATGATCTAATTTTTTTGATTCAGAATTAATACAAGGAGCTATGCCATGTTTTTTACATTCTATGTTTTAATTTCCTACTAGTGCATCTTTGAGTTATGAAGCTTCAAGTTTCCTAAAACGGGAAACGAACTGGTTGGCTAGGGCCCAACCAACCCAACTCATTTTCCCTTTCGCTTTCATTCAGTTAAAGGTGCGTGTTGATTCTATTTGAATGCAAAGTGTGGATTCAGTTTATGAATTATTTCTTCCTAATAATTTTGGGTTTATTTCATTGACAGTCAAGTGTGACGAATCTGTGGCATGAATATTAATTAAGTTTGATTTACTTTTGGTTGTTTCCTTTTTTACGAATATTAGTTTATTTCTGCCTGGAATCGTGCAAGCATGTCATTCCTGCACTAGTGCGATTATAATTTTTGCAACTTGGTTTTCGGTTCATTACAACAAATTTGTTTCATTCCTTTCCTTCATAAGAATTTGATTTATTTCTGCAAGTGAATGCTCATTAGAAAATATAAGTCTTTTTAATATCAAGAGTTAAAATCCTAGGAATTAAATATGCTTTGTTAACTGATGAACAAACGTCGTTACGACACATCGATATGTGCCTCCACTTTATATTGTTAAAGGAAAGAATTAAAACTTAAATAAGAATAGTTAAAGTGAACCTTTCCGAGTTAACAAAGATTAAAGGCATATATGTTTTATGTGAGTAACTATTACAGGGGTAAAATCCTACGGTCATACTTGAGTTATTTATTTCATTGTATTAAATAAAGTGTACTTTAACTTTTTAAGTTTGTTTTACTTTAAAATCTTATTTTCATTGCGAGGTTCAGTTTAGTTGAAGCATTCTTTTGCGTGTGAAAGTTATTTCAGAATTATGATTCACCTTTGCAGATTATTTTCATAGATTTGCACACCCTTTTCTTTTCCCAGAAGTAATTGGAAAACTTGGTGTAGGAATCTCTGTTCGGGTACGTGAACCAATATCCTGTTACAAGAATAGAGTGCTCAAAGCCTGAGGCTTAGATCCCCTACACAAAGACATATATCTCTAGTACAAGTGTACAAGATACTTCCCACACATAAGACCTATACCTGTACTAGTGCAAGCATACTGCAGGAGTACAGGAATAACAACTTGGTGCAAGAAGGAAAATATTTAAGAAGGAATATCTTTCCAAGGGCCCACTTGTGAACCTATCAACACCCATACTAGAGATCAACATATAATTTCATTTCAGAAATCAAGATTGTTTACATCAGTGTGAAAGTTCCTTTATTTGGTTTCTTCACAAAGTAATTTCTTTCACATTATGACACTAGAACTTCTTTGGTGTAAATGGTTGTGTAATCTTTCTTTTCAATTCTGCAAGATCTTAATTAAAGAAGTAGGAATAGAGATAGGAAAATTTCATACCACTTCTGGAATTTCCTGTGTTTCTTCTCTAAGTTTATGAACCCCGGGGTTGACAATTAAGTCTTGAAAGGAGTTTTCTTAACTGTGATTCCCGCACCCAACAAGGCGTAATATAGCTCAAAAATTTGGATGGTGATTTGATGCTAGGACGAGTGAATAGAGGCATATTGAAGATATACATGGATGACTCTGTCCCTGGAACTTTTCACTGACTATATGAATGAATGACGGTCTTAGTGTCCCATGCAGTTGAAAGTGGACATGGGACTATAAACTACTCGACGAATTAAGGACTTCGTCGAAGCTAGATTATTGCACGAGACTCAGGAGGATATCCAAGTCTGAGGGAAATACGATGAGGGAATAATTGTTGTGATGAAATAAAGGATCCATCGAAGTCCACCATACATATCACCGCTGGAAGCAAAAAAAATTGATTTGACAAGGAAGTTTCCATTAAAAGGAGTGGGAAACACATTTATTGGGCATAGCTAGGAAAATTTGCTACCAAATCCACATTAGTGAGGTGAATATGAAGACAATCATGGGGTCTAAAATTCAAATTTGTTATAAATATCACATCCCACTCCACATTTGGCCACTTTGCTTCCCGAGAATTAGAATTATGAAATTATGGCTAAGTGTGAGTAGAGTGTCGAAATATATGTCTATGCAGAGCTGGGAAGAAATTGTGAGAGAATTGATCAGAAGGGGACTAGAAGGAACCAAGACAGCCACAACACCAACTGTTATAGGTCCCATATTTCCAAGGAAGCAACCGATTGTAAGAGACACAACATAGCCAAAGTAAAAGAATGTCAAGAAACTAGTTGCGTCCCTTGGTCAAAGACAATCCCCCGGGCAGAAAATAACTAAGGAGTAGAGGTCTAAGCATCGGTTAGATAAACAAAATAAACCTATGGAGATCTAGGACAATGACAAAGAGGAGATTTCAAATGACATTTTGAAGGATACTGAAGCAGAAGAAGTAGCGCCTATTTCTAGGCGACAATATTATGTACCACCCAGGAAGTTGGGTTTGAAGTCTGTGAAGGACCCTAATGCTGCGAATATCACTGTATTCACACTGTTTTTTCCTAATGATGTATCATTTTAGGGATAACCATTGGTGAAATTAAAATGCCTATGGATGGAGGAATGTGACTTCCACAACAGAATAAAATATCCTTAGTTTGAGCCTAGTAGATACCTGAAACAAGTAAATTACCCAAAGAATGATGTCACTCGATTGGAGCCACATAGATGAGATGTAGGGATATAACAAGTAGGGTTGCTCAACATGTTGTACGTTCCACATTTTGAGCACAGTAATATCAACACTATATGCGTCTGGTTGTTGTTGGTGTTAGTGCATGATGTTTCCCTCTGGTTGGGAGAAAGTATACCCATAGTTGATATGTTGATAAGGAGGATCACAATGCTTCCCTACCAGGGAAAGAACCACACCAAGGAGTGCATGGGGAAAATTTAGAACAAGGAAGTCACCAACGAAATGAAGAAACCGTTCAGTATAGTGAAGAAGACGAGGGGCTATGACATTAGCTCCATTAATTATCTAGCTTCGTGATTCTTCGTGCACATCCTTGCCAGAAATATCATGCGAAAATGATTCACAAACAAAGTACCAACACCCATGGTCTCTTTGGATTCACATTACAGTAAAGGGGTACAATATAACTAATTTGGTTACATGTGCAAATAATTTCTTGGTGATTTTCGTGAAGCACAATAAGAAGAGGATGAGTTCCACTATGAATGGTTGCTACTGTCATTGCATTAATGGCATGGAAGGAGCTAGAAGTGTCACATTTTTCTACTGTCAACCCAGAATTTTACGAAGCTGCGAGGTATGCCTCACTTTGGTTTTTTAAGGACCCAAAGCATGTGATGGAGAACAACGTTTTTTTTGGTGTTAATGGAAATGGATTTGCACACAATGGTGAGTCAGCGTCCAAGGCTCTCACTAAATTTGTTCGAAGATTACCGCAGAGTTGCAGAATTCAAATCTAACTTTCATAGAATATACATCAAGATGTGAAAGGATTTAGATGAAGTATGGTACCCATTTCCATACTTGGTTACTGAGTTTGGCATTGTGCAAGTCATAAAGACCTTTCCAATAGACTAGATGGCCCCATCCACTAAAGGCAATGAAGCAGAACATGCAAGGACCAGCGAGAAATATACCATACTAGCAAAGGCCACCAAGAAGATTCCACCAACAGGGAAGGCCACTAAGAAAGACACCGTTCTAGAGAAGGAAACAAAGAAATACACACATGCAGGAAAGGATGGAGGAAAATAAATAGACAAGGATGGAAAAGAGACCAGAGGCACAGAGCACAAGCAGGGCGACGAGGACCCTTTCACTGATATAGAGAAATTTGATTCACTATTCATTGTGAAGATAAGGATAACACAAATATCAGGTGCACGGAAGAAGCACAAGGTCAACCGATCAACGGGTGCAGAACCAGTGAGACTCACTGAGGGGGGAATTGTTGAGATTGGTGATAAGGTGTCAAATATCACCGAACATACCTGGAGTCGGATTGAAGACCAGCACAAAAAAATATTGACAAAGGTACAACAGGGAATGCAGGAACTTGATTTACTGACGTAGACCGTGTGATCACAGGAACAACCATCTAGAACAAGTTAGTAGGAGCAAGCGAGCGAGTAGGAAGAACCAAATTTCCAATTAATAATAACATATGATGTTATAGTTTTGTGGGTACCTGGAGGAGCACAACAGTTTGCAGCTGCAGAAGATTGAGAACAAGAAACTACATGGGACAACATTAATTTGAATCTTGTCGTGCTACCCATACACACATTGCATTACTTCCACTAGGGTGTCACAGATGATATGAAGGTGTGATAACAATGCACCTCGAAGATAAATGAAGAAATTATAAAATACAACACAAACATAGTCTCAGAAATGAATCAATTAATCAAGGAAATGGACGAGGAGCGGAAGCAACATAAAAAATTGAAGGATGTCATAGGCCAGACTTGCAGCGAGCTTCCAGACATCAAGGTCAGAGGAGAAGAAGCCCCAGTAGAGAAGGTTGCAAATATATCCCTCGCCATTAAGGAAAATAAGAAAAACATGGAAAAAATCAAGTTGGAGTATCAAATGCAGATCACTAAGCTGTAGATGAGGCTGCAACCAACCACTCCACCAGAGGTCACAGAGTAGCAAGAAGCATATCTTAATATCGCCTTGGATGGCATTTCCACCACAGTCAAGGACTGTAGAAATTTGTTAGATGACACCATGAATATTTGGACCTCATTGCAGGAGGATCCTAACATTCAAAAGATATAACAGGAAGTACCACAGAGGCAGAAGTAGTTGCATGAGATCAATACCACTGCGAGGAATTCAGTACCAGCACAATGGCTCAATCGAATTAACAAAGGGAAATATCTGTAGATCCATATCGAGGATCTGCGCAGAAAAGAGCAGTTGATTATAACAAGGTCTCAACCCTAGCAGGATGAGGCCATTACACTGTCTTAGACATTTGATGAAGAAATTCAACTATCTTAGGGAGGTTCAACATGGTTTACCAATATCACTTCATATTTCTCTTGCATTTCACACGTAAACAACCTCTAATTTATCTTTATAGGAGTTTGGGGAAGATGTCTGACAAAGCCTAATCTAAACCTGATGCTAGCAAGATTTCTCTTTCCCATCATGACCTCATCAATTTTTTTGTTGTAGAAGAGCTAAATAAGTTAAACAAAGATTGGATTACCTTCTTGTTTTTGAATGGTTATGAGTTAGATGCTTCCACCCCTTCTATAAAAATGCCAAAATCTCAGTCAACAACTCCTATAGAAGAGAAGCAACCAGAAGCAGAACCTGTAGTGAAAAATTCCACAAGCACTGGGAAAAGGATAACCAGACAACAGAGTAAAAGGAAGGCAAGTTAGCTGATATTATAGAAGCCATTGAGATTGAAGAAAGTCCATATTTGCAGCCTTTACAAGTGACAAAAGTAGAAACTCAGAAAAATACCAAGATGGCCAAGAAACTTGATTTCACACAAGAGGGACTAGGTTTTATCTTCAAACAATGGAAACCCATTACAAGATAAATAAAACAAACTGAAAAGATGCCATAAGTGCCCTTAGAAAAAGAAAAGCTAAGAAAGAGAATTAAAGGAAAAGAGCATGTGCAAGAAAAAAGTTAGATAGAATTTTTACAAGAACAATTGAGAGAAGATAGACAATAATTGATTGATTCTAAACTACTGTTTGAGGAGTTGAAAGAGGATGTGGCAAAGAAGCTAGGTTTCTATGAAAACGTCGAAGAAGAATCCACAAAAATGGTGAAGAGGACTCTACCTTTACATAGGATGCTAAAGCATGTGTATAAAAGGAACAATTGACTACAGGTAGACAGAAACAAGTTTCAGAGACAATTCATAGCATTGGAAACTCAAATAGAAATGATCAAATTTGAACTTTCAAAAAGTTATCTTAATCTCATAGCTGAAGTTACAAACAAACCTTGAGTATGGAAAATTCTTTTTTTTTTCCTATACTATGACTTTTTGCCTATACTATGATAAACTAATAGTTTCAGAAGTATACATGGTTAGACATGATATAAGGAGTGATAAGAAAGCATTAAAAATCATAAAAAATCAAAAACTTAGAAAATTCACAGTTTCGTAGAAACTCCCCATAATTAAGCTGAAATTTTGCTACGAAGTTGATGTAGCTTATAATTGAGGAAAATCCAAGTGAAAATTCTAGCTCAAGTAGTTCTAATGGCATGAGTTTAGCTAGAATGCATAAATGAAGACTTCAAAATGTGCAGGAAGATCATGAAGGTAGCAGATGGGTGTTTTTTATAGCTTGCTACCAAATTTTGTTACGAAACTATCAACCTATTTTTCAGTGCTATATTTCTTGATTTGTCATTAGAAAACACGGTATCTAGATGGGTTACAAGTTAGAGGAATGTCCACATAATTAGTGAAAGAGCTCCTACTTTTCACGAAGAAATGTCAGCAAGTCAACTAGGTCAACACATCCACGTGGTAGGAGCACATCATCAAGTCCAACACATTTAGCACACTCAGTAGTTGGTTGAATTCGATAAGGTTGAGAAACAAAATATTTTTTGGCTCATATATTGATAGAAGAATCCTATTTGTATTCATATTTTGTCAAACATAAAAATCCCTACAAAGGCTCAATATGTTTTCTAAATCAAATAGGATTAGGTCTCTTAGCATGATGATCGAATCCAACCCAGGTGGCAGATTTTTTAATTAATGACAGATGGAGACCTCTCTATATATATTTGTAGTATTTTGACTCTACAAGGGATGATTGATAATGTGAGAACGACACTATTTGTAAATATTTATACAATTAATATACATTTGAAACATACTCTTTTTTTCAACTTGAGATTCACTTTTGGCATTATGTTATCTTATTATGATTTTATGTTATTATCAGTTTTCATGGCTTAATTTATTACTTTGAATCATTGAAATATTGCCCCAACTTCCTTCAATATGTTGTTTTTAACTGTAAATTTTCACTTCACACCATTTTAAAGCCAAATATGCCTTAGCTTCCACAAAACAATGTTCGTATGTAATTGCATTTTCTTCTAACTTACTCCATGCCCAATGGTGGTGTTTATCACACTCTCTTTCACCTACAAAATGAAAACAAAATCTAGAGTTATTCATCTATAATTAAGTTTTATTCATAACATTATAATTTTTTCCCTGAGAGAGCCCTCTCATGCTAGAAGGGTTAAATTCTAGCTACAAGTGGTTTGAAATAGTTACTCTTGGTTGGAGGTTGACACAACCCAACCTGTCCTATCAAGTCATAACACCTAGCCTCATAGATACACTCTGAGACTATAACACCTATTTGAGCAACACCAACTAAAGATCCCTCTTAGCGAGGAAGATGTTTTGCATAACACCCAACTTGTCTTTGAAGAAGATGAACCTCACCTTCATGAAAGCCTTCGATAGAATATTTACTACGTACTCATGTATAAGTATATACTATATCTAGATAATATTATGCCACATACAATCGCTAATGAAATGGTACCTAATGTCTATATGTTTTGACTTATTGTGAAACACCAAATTCTTTGACAACTTTATTAATCTATGATTGTCGCATTATGTCACTATAGTCTTTATCCTCTAACGAAAGAAGGCTACTGGTAGCTTCCAAAGTCATATGGCCTCACATGTAGTCATGCTCTCTGTTATGTATTCTTCCTCGTCTGAACTCAGTACCAAAGACTTATGATTTTGAATATACCAAGAAACTACGCATAATCCCATGTTGAAGCAACATCTTGAAGTGATTTTATGATATATCGTGTTACTTTCCTAGTATATATCAATATATCCCACAAACCTTACACCATCACCTCAAGCATATCTAATCCCATACTCAAAGTTTCCACACAAATACCTCACAGTGACTGCTTGGCCCGACACTCACTTGTGTTGTGAGTGGAGCTCTTATGGAACTCACACCACTTTCTCGTGTCCTTCTTTGGCTTTGCGGTGTTGTTCTTTGCTTGTGGCTTCGACAGGTTGTCTTGAGTCGCCATGCCTTGGCTTTGTCCTTTGTTCTGCGTTTTGGGAGCACCTTTCCCTTGCTTTTGATTTGCAGATCCAAAGTCTCGCTTCTTCTGTTTGAATTTCTGCTCAATCTTGGCAGCATACCAGTATGCCGTACCAAGCGAGGAGATGTCGAGGAACTCCATTTCCTCCTCAATGTATCTATGCAGACAACTGTGATACTTTAGCACAGAATGTTTCTCTGAATATTTGATACCCGACTTGGTGCACAGGGTATGGAACAGATTCGTCAACTCATGCACATCTTGATCCCTTTGTTGTTGCAGCATGGTCCATTGTATGTACTTTTCCTCATAGCTCCCCATGGGATAGTATTGTTCCTTGATGGCGTCTCGGAAAGAATTCCAAGTGGGTACAATCGAGAACAGAGAGGGTTCTGTCTCTTCCTTTTTCTCATAGTGGGTTTCTCACCAGTCCTTAACATGGGGGGCAGCTTTGAGGAGTGCAAAAATAATCTTCTCCCTGTCGGAAAAGTCATGAACCGAGAAATATCCTTCTAATAGTTTCAACAATATATCTATGGCATCTGCATCTATTTTACCCTCAAATATGGGAATGTCAAAATTAACTTGTACCTTAAAAGGAGTCGCACCTCCAGAGTGGCTGTTGGATGTAGATGCGCCGCCGGTGGGCAGTCGTTGAAGGATCTGGGCAAAGTTATCCATCATCGCATTCCTTTGTTTTTCGAGGGCCTCCTCGAGCAATATTTTGATAGGATCTCCTACTCCCTCATCTTTCTTTTTTTCCCCCATGGGCGTCTGTCGGGGTTTGCGAGGGTGATCTTGCAAAGGTTCCACCAGATCGAGCCCTAACTCCTTATACCCCGACCTTGTTGGGGACATGCAAAGAAGGATCGAGAAAAATTAGACCGCTAACCACTTATCTGGATTTATGCAGGAACACAAAATAATAAACATATAACCATAAATATAGAGATGCAGTGGAAACAACACTTCATTTCATTAATATCAAAGAACTGAAATTTGCTTACAGACAGAATGGAAATAAAACTAGCTAGGGCATCGGTAGCTATCTCTGAGAAGAGATGTGGCAGCTAAAGGCCTCTGAAATGAGTTACAATGAGGCTTGAGGGCCTATTTATTATTTATAAACAATGGGAAATCCCAAACAGCCAAAACCCTAACCCTAGGAGATGAAGCACCAAAACTATGGGCCCTTTTTGGGTAAATTGGTGTTTCAACTTCCCAGGGGTGTAACTTTGGCATACGATCACCGTTTGATGCGTGCCATACCTCATTAGAAAGATATATCCAAGGACTACAAATTTTGAGTGAGAAACATTAGTCCATGGACCCATGTTGCTCCCCATTTTCCCAAAAAACGTCGTTTAGGGCCTCAAAATGGCTCCTTAAGTTCAGGCCCCGAAAAATTGCTAAAAATAGTAAGTTGTGCCGAAACTGAAAAACTGAAAGAGACAATGGTGGGGCCCCAAGTGGAATAGGCGGGTGACCACCAATATCCACCTGGATCATTCCTCCCCCCTTAGGAAGAAATGGTCCCCATTGCGTTAAGTTCCTCCATGAGATGAGGAAATTTCTACTACACTTGGTCCCTGGTGAACCACTTTCCTTGGTGCAAGAGTTGGCCAACCTTGACAACCCGATATAGTTGGATCTTCTGTTGGTGAGTTTTCTTGATTTTCATGTCCATGATACAATCTCTGGTGGCTTGTTCCATGCAGTCTGGGTTTAACTCTGTGGGTGTGAGTTGTTCTGCAATGTCAGAGGTGTCCAGTAGAGGTGGGAAGTAAGCACGAAGGTGGTCCACATTTAACACTGGGTGCAGAGCAAGGAATGGTGAAATAATGAGCTCAAAGGTGTTGTTCCTTATAGCCTTGGTGATGGTGTACAACCCGTATCAGAGTAGGAAAAGCTTGCGGTGGGGTCGAGTGAGGCGCTCCTTCTACAAATGTAGCCATACTTTGTCACCCACCTGGAAGTTGTGTGGCACCCGGTGTTGATCATGGCGTTGCTTGTACTTAGCATTGGCTCTGTCCAATATGTCATGAACCTATTGGTAGATGTGTTGAATGCGCTTAATCAAGCTATTTTCTTTGTCAACTTCAGATTGGACATGAACTGAATCAACCTAAGTAGCTGCAAATGGCATGGCTATGTTAATGGGACATAGTGGCTAGAATCCCAAGCCCACCTAAAAGGGGCTATGGTCGATTGAACTGTCGAGAGACCTGTTATAACTATGTTTTACATAGGGGAGGCTCTCGTCCCATGCGCGTGGATGCTTTGAATTGTACATGTGCAAAATGTGTATAATCATTCTGTTGACGACCTTTGTCTGGCCATCTGTTTGGGGATGAAAAGTTGTGGACTTGGTGAGCTTGGTGTCCAGCATTGACCAGAGGCTAGACCAAAATGTGCTGAGGAACCTGCTATCCTGATCTGATATGATAGACTGTGGGATCCCAAAGTGCACCCACACTTGTTCAAAGAAGAGTTTAGCAGTGGCTTTTGTTGTGATATTCTTCTTGCAAGCCGCCATAATGGCCATCTTCGAGAATCTGTCGACGACCACGAAAACACAGTCATTTCCATGCTTAGTAGAAGGTAGGCCTGACATGTAATCCATGGAGACGGATTCCCAAGGTCGACTAGGGCTAGGTGGCGGAGTATATAGACCTTGCTTCTTGATGGTCGGTTTGGAAATGGCACAAGCAGTGCAGGATCTGATGTGCTTCCCGACATCCTTTCGAAGGTTCGGCCAATAGAAATACTTCTGCAGTACCGCTACTGTTTTCTCAACCCCAAAATGCCCAGTGACTCGACTGTAGTGTGCTTCCCATATCATCTTGGCACGCTTGTTTGAAGGAACACAAAGGTGTCCCAGGTGACATAAAAGTGCATCTTGGAGCTGAAAATTTGGAACTTGCGTACCCTCCAAGAGTTCCTTTTAAGTGTGGCCAAATTCTGGGTCACTCTTGTAGAGAAGCGGCCAATCAAAAGTCTCATTCCCACAAGAGTTGAGAACGGTGGTGAGCGCCACGATCGGTGTTCGGCTGAGGCAGTCTGCAAAATTATTGGTGCTACCCTTCTTATACTTGATGTTCAAATGAAACTGTTGTAGATATGCGGATCACTTCTGATGGCGATCATTCTACAACATCCATTGTGTCTGTATGAACTATAGGGGCCAGTGGTCTATGTGGATGATTGTTTCCTTCCCCAAAATGTAATGCTTCCATTGTCGACAAGCTTGCACAATGGAATACATTTCTTTGTCATAAGTGGGATACTTACGAACTGTGTCAGACAATTTCTCACTGTGATATGCCACTGGATGTCCCTGTTTAGTAAGAACTGCCCCAATAGCATAGTTAGAGGCATCTGTCTCGGACTCAGATGGTTATTGCAAGTCTGGTAATGTGAGCACTGGGGCAGAATAGAGGCAATTTTTCAATTCTGTGAACACCTTCCATTGAGGTTCTGACCAAAAGAATTTTTCTCTCGCTCCTCCCTTGGTGACTTGAATCAAGGGCCAAGTGATATGAGAGAATCCCAACATGAACCTACAGTAGAAATTAGCAAGACCCAGAAAGCTGCGAAGCTCTGTTATAGTGGTTTGGGTTGGCCAATCCCAAATGACTTGGATCTTGGCTGGATCCACATTCACCCCCTTTCATCAATAATGTATCCCAGATATTGAACCTGGGTCATGCCAAAAGTGCACTTCTCCAAATTGGCACACAACTTGTGTTGCCGCAGTGTTTGGAGGACTTTTCGGATGTGGTGAAGGTACTCTTCCAAAGTTTGGTTGAAGATCAAAATGTCATCCAAGTACACAACTACAAATGAGTTGGTGAATGGCCACAAGATGTCATCCATCATCCTCATGAAGGTTGCGGGAGCATTCGTCAACCCAAAATGCATGACCAACCATTCGAAAAGGCCTTCCTTGGCTTTGAAGGTAGTCTTCGACACATCGGAGGGTTCAATTGGTACCTGGAGATACCCAAACTTCAAGTCGATCTTGCTAAAATATTTTTCACCTTTGAGTTGGTCCAGAAGGTCATCAATCCGTGGGATTGGGTACCTATTCCAGACAATACAGAGTCTCCACGTCCCATCCTTCTTTTGTACCAACAGGATCGGGCTCCCACAGGGCAATGAACTTGGTCGGATGTGACCTTTCTACAGCAAATCCTAAATATACCTCTTGATTTCATCATTCTCCAGAACAGAGCGCCGATAGATCGGTCCATTGGGTAGCGGCGCACCTGGGGTCAGATCAATCGGGTTCTTGACCTAACAGTGTAGAGGAACTCCTGTGGGTGAGGTGAAGATGTCCCCGTACTCCTACACAACCTTATCCATTTGTTGTTGTCGCGAAGAGGAGCCCTGTCTGGAGGTCGTGGCCATAGTCTTCTTCTTCCCCTGGGGGCGGATCATCAGGAAAATGAATTTCCTGGTTTGGGAAATGAGCTTACTGCATTGTTTTGCAGTAACCAAAGAGATTGCAGTAGGAGGTGGTACCTCTGGTATCCTGTACATCTTATTTCCCAAAGTAACAATAACAGCGCGAGGCCGAGACTCATACACAACATGACGCTTCCACAAGTATGGTTGTCCTAATAATACATCAGAAACATCAATAGGAGAAATGTCACATAATACCTCATCCGTGAAGGGCTTGATGCTATAGGGAAGGTGGCATTGCTGGCTGACGTGGAGATCTCGTCCTTGGTGAAGCCACCCGATGGTGTATGGATGTGGGTGAGTTGTGGTCAGCAGGCCCAACCGCTTCACGGCATCTGCTGAAATGAGGTTCTTCTGGCTCCCATTGTCGACAATGAACTATACTAGGAAGCCCTTTACCCACATCTGGGAGTGGAAGAGACCTTCCTCCTCCTCTGGATCTTTTGGTTCCTCCTTCTGGATCTTCGTAGTGGCAATAGTGGCATTGGGCTCCACATCAATAATTTTTTTCCCTTTGTCATTCCCCTTGTCAGGTTCTGATTCAGAGTCAGAGCATGCATCTAACTCAGAAGCCCTCATCTCGGCCACCAGTGACTGCTTGGCCCGACACTCGTGTTGTGAGTGGAGCTCTTATGGAACTCACACCACTTTCCCGCGTCCTTCTTTGGCTTTGCGGTGTTGTTCTTTGCTTGTGGCTTCGACAGGTTGTCTTGAGTCACCATGCCTTGGCTCTATCCTTTGTTCTATGGTTTGGGAGCACCTTTCCCTTGCTTTTGATTCACAGATCCAAAGTCTCACTTCTTCTGTTTGAATTTCTGCTCAATCTTGGCAGCATACCGGTATGCTGTTCCAAGCGAGGAGATGTCAAGGAACTCCATTTCCTCCTAAATGTATTTATGCAGACAACTACGATACTTTAGCACCAAATGTTTCTCTGAATCTTTGATACCCAACTTGGTGTGCAGGGTATGGAACAGATTCGTCAGCTCATGCACATCTTGATCCCTTTGTTGTCGCAGTGTGGTCCATTGTATGTACTTGTCCTCATAGCTCCCCATGGGATAGTATTGTTCCTTGATGGCGTCTCGAAAAGAATTCCAAGTGGGTATGCTCCGAGAACAGAGGTTACACCATCCTTTTTTTCACAAGTGTTTCCACCTACCCTGACAGCGCTTGAGAGTAAAAATAATCTTCTCCCTATCAGAAAAGTCATGAACCAAGAAATATCCTTCTAATAGATTCAACCATCTATCTATGGCATTTGCATCTATTTGACCCTCAAATATGGGAATGTAAAAATTTACTTGTACCTTAAAAGGAGTTGCACCTCCAGAGTGGTTGCTGGATGCAGATGCACCGCCGGTGGGCAGCCGTTGAAGGATCTGGGCAAAGTTATCCATCATCGCATTCCTTTATTTTTTGAGGGCCTCCTCGAGCAATATTTTGATAGGATATCTTGCTCCCTCATCTTTCTTTTTGTCCCCCATGGGCGTTCTTCGGGGTTTGCGAGGTTGATCTTGCAAAGGTTCCACCAGATCGAGCCCTAACTCCTTATACCCCGACCTTGTTGGGGACATGCAAAGAAGGATCGAGAAAAAGAAGACCGCTCTGATACCACTGATCCAGATTTACACAAGAATGAAACAGAATAAAAATATAACCATAAATACATAGATGCAGTGGAAATAACACTTCATTTCATTAATATCAAAGAACTGAAATTTGCTTACAGACAAAATGGAAATAAAACTAGCTAGGGCGCTGGTAGCTATCTCTAAGAAGAGATGTGGTGGCTACAGGCCTCTGAACTGAGTTATAATGAGGCTCGAGGGCCTATTTATTATTTAGAAACAATTGGAAGTCCAAAACATCCAAAACCATAACCCTAGGAGATGACGTGCCAAAATTATGGGCCCCGTTTGGGTAAATTGGTGTTTCAACTTCCTGAGGGCGTAACTTTGGCATACGATCTCCGTTTGACGCGTGCCATACCTCGTTAGAAATATTTATCCAAGGAATACAAATTTTTAGTGAGAAATTTCAATCTATGGACCTATGTTGCTCCCCGTTTTCCCAAAAAATATCGTTTAGGGCCTCAAAACGGCTCCGGAAGTTCAGGACCCGAAAAACTGTTAAAAATAGTAAGTTGTGCCAAAACTGAAAAACTGAAAGAGACAATGGCGGGGCCCCAAGTGGAATAGGTGGGTGACCACCAATATCCAACTGGATCATTCCTCCCCCCTTAGGAAGAAATGGTGCCCATTGTGTTAATTTCCTGCATGAGATGAGGAAATTTATGCTGCACTTGGTCCCTGGTGAACCACTTTCCTTGGTGTAGGAGTTGGCTAGCTTTGACAACCTAATACAGTTGGATCTTCTGTTGGCGAGTGTTCTTGATTTGAATTTTCATGATACAATCTGTGGTGGCTTGTTCCATGCTGTCTGGGATTAACTCTGTGGGTGTGAGTTGTTCTGTAATGTCAAAGGTGTCTAGTAGAGGTGGGAAGTAAGGACGAAGGCGGTCCACATTGAATACTGGGTGCAGACCAAGGAATGGTGGAATACTGAGCTCGAAGGCATTGTTCCATACAGCCTTGGTGATGGTGTACGGCCCGCATTGGAGCGGTCGAAGCTTGCGGTGGGGTCCAGTGAGGTGCTCCTTCTGCAAATGTAACCATACTTTGTCACCCACCTGGAAGTTGTGTGGCACCCGGTGTTGATCATGGAATTTCTTGTACGTAGCATTAGCTCTGTCCAATATGTCATGAACCTATTGGAGGATGTGTTGAATGCGCTCAATGAAGCTATTTTCTTTGTCAACTTCATACTGGACATGAGCCGAATCGGCTTGTGTAGCCGCAAATGGCATGGCTATGTCAATGGGACATAGTGGCTGGAATCCAAAGCCCACCTGAAAGGGGCTATGGAAGATTGAACTATGGAGAGCCCTGTTATAACTATGTTGTACATAGGGGAGGCTCTCGTCCCATGTGCATGGATGCTTTGAATTGTACATGCGCAAAATGTGTACAATCATTCTATTGAAGACCTCTGTCTGGCCATCTGTTTGGGGATGGAAAGTTGTGGACTTGGTGAGCTCGGTGTCCAGCATTGGCCAGAGGCTAGACCAAAATGTGCTGAGGAACCTGCTATTCTGATCTGATATGATAGACTATGGGATGCCAAAGTGCACCCACACTCGTTCAAAGAAGAGTTTAGCAGTGGCTTCTGATGTGATATTCTTCTTGCAAGCCGCCATAATGGCCATGTTCGAGAGTCTGTTGATGACCATGAAAACACAGTCATTTCCATGCTTAGTAGAAGGCAGGCCTAACATGTAATCCATGGAGATGGATTCCCAAGGTCGAATAGGGGTAGGTAGCGGAGTATATAGACCTTGCTTCTTGATGGTCGATTTGGCAATGGCACAAGCAGTGCAGGATCTGATGTGCTTCCTGACATCCTTTCAAAGGTTCAGCCAATAGAAATACTTCTGCAACACTGCTACTATTTTCTCGACCCCGAAATTCCCAGTGACTCGACTGTAGTGTGCTTCCCATATCATCTTGGCACACTCACTTGAAGGAACACAAAGGTGTCCCAGGTGACATAAAAGTGCATCTCGGAGGTAAAAATTTGGAACTTGCGTACGCCCCAAGAGTGCCTTGTAAGTGTGGCCAAATTCTTGGTCACTCTCATAGAGAAGTGGCCAATCAGAAGTCTCGTGCCCACAAGAGTTGAGAATGGTGGTGAGCACCACGATCGGTGGTTGGCTGAGGCAGTCTGCAACATTATTGGTGCTACCTTTCTGTATTTTGATATTCAAACGAAATCACAGTGTATATGTGGACCACTTCTAGCTGAAATCATCTACAACTTCCTTTGTGTCCGTATGAAATGCAAGGGTTTGCAGTTCCAGATGATTGCTCTTCCCCTGGGGGCCTGTAATGCTTCCATTTGGTTTGTCAAAGCTTTCGTTAATAATGGAATACATTTTCGGTCATAAGGACACTTGTGAACTATGCTCGTAATGTTCCACCGTGACAGCCATTGGATGTCCCTGCTGAGTAAGAACCCGCCCAATAGCATGTTCGTGAGTGTATATGTCTTGGATCTCTTGCCACTTGTTGTTGCAGTTTGGTAACGTGAGCGTTGGGGCAGAACAAAGAGAAGGCCATTTTTCAATTCTGAACGCTTCCGAGTTCAACTAAATAATTATTTCTCTCACTCCTCCCTTGGTAACTTGACTCAAGGGCCAAGTGATATGAGAGAATCCCAACACGAACCTCCGATAGAAATTAGCAAGACCCAGAAAGCTGCGAAGCTCTGTTATAGTGGTTGGGGCTGGCCAATCCCGAATGACTTGGATCTTGGCTGGATCCACATGCACCCCCTTTCATCAATAATGTATCCCAAATATTGAACCTGGGTCATGCCAAACGTGCACTTCTCCAAATTGGCAATGGTCAAATTGTGTCACGCGTTGTTTCGAGTGACTGTCATGATGTGGCAGAAGGTGTTTCTTCCCAGGCATCGGAGTTAAAGACCGAATGTAATCCAATTCCGAATGTAATCCAAGTACACCACTACAGATGAGTTGGTGAATGGCCGCAAGATGTTTTCCATCATCCTCATGAAGGTTGCGAGAGCATTCGTCAACTCGAAAGGCATGACCAGCCATTCGAAAAGGCCTTCCTTGGCTTTGAAGGCAATCTTCCACACATCAGAGGGTTCAATTGGTAACTGGTGATACCCAGACTTCAAGTCAATCTTGCTAAAATATTTTGCACATTTGAGTTGGTCCAGAAGGTCATCAATCCATGGGATCGGGTACCTATTCCAGATAGTGATCTTGTTTAGCACCCCATGGTCAATATAGAGTCTCCACGTCCTATCCTTCTTTTGTACCAACACGATCGGGCTCCCACAGGGTGATGAACTTGGTTGGATGTGACATTTCTGCAGCAACTCCTGAATCTGCCTCTTGATTTCATTGTTCTCCAGAATAGAGTGCCGATAGATCAGTCCATTGGGTAGCGGCACACCTGGGGTCAGATCAATCAGGTGCTTGACCTGACAGTGCAGAGGAACCCCTGTGGGTGAGGTGAAGATGTCCCCGTACTCCTCCACAACCTTATCCATTTTTTTTTGTCGTGCAGAGGAGCCCCACCGAGCTGAAGCGACAGTTCTTCTTCCCCCGGGGGCGGATCATCAGAAAAAATTTCTGTTTTTTGATGAGCTGTCGCATTGTTTTTATTGTTTTGCAGTAACCAAAGAGATAGTGGTAGGAGGTGGTACCTCTGGTATCCTATACAACTTATTTCCCAAAGTAACAATAACAGTACGAGGCCGAGACTCATACACAACATGACACTTCCACAAGTATGGTTGTCCTAATAATACATCATAAACATCAATAGGAGAAATGTCACATAATATCTCATCTGTGAAGGGCTTGATGCTATAGGGAAGGTGACACTACTGGTTGACGTGGAGATCTCGTCCTTGGTGAAGCCACCCGATGGTGTATGGATGTGGGTGGGTAGTGGTAAGCAAGCCCAACCGCTTCACGGTGTCTGCTGAAATGAGGTTCTTTTGGCTCCCATTGTCGACAATGAACTGTACTAGGGAGCCCTTTACCCACATCTGGGAGTGGAAGAGACGTTCCTCCTCCTCTGAATCTTTCGGTTCCTCCTTCTGGATCTTCGTAGTGGCAACAGTGGCATTGGGCTCCACATCAATAATATTTTTCCCTTTTTCATTCCCCTTTTCAGGTTCTGATTCAGAGTTGGAGCATGCATCTGACTCAAAAGCCCTCATCTCGGCCACTAGAGACTGCTTGGCCCGACACTCACTTGTGTTGTGATTGGAGTCACAGGAACCCGGCGCCCACTTTCCCATGTCCTTCTTTGGCTTTGCGGTGTTGTTCTTTTCTTGTGGCTTCGATGTGCTGTCTTTAATGCTCATGCCTTGGCTCCACGTCCCTGTTCCCGCTTAACAGCACCTTCTCGTTTTCGATCTGCATCCAAAGTCTCCCTTTCTTCTCGTTTGAATTTCGCTCAATCTGCGTACCGGCATGTCGCAATTGCCGAGACATGTCGAGAACCCATATCATAGGAATGTATCTATGTAGAAAAATGCGATACTTTAGCACCAGATGTTTCTCTGAATATTTGATACCAAACTTGGTGCACAGGGTATGGAACAGATTCGTCAGGCCATGCACCTCTTGATCCCTTTGTTGTCGCAGCGTGGTCAATTGTATGTACTTGTACTCATATCTCCCCATAGGATAGTATTTTTCCTTGATGGCGTCTCAGAAAGAATTCCAAGTGGGTACAGCCGAGAACAGAGAGGGTTCTATCTCATCCTTTTTCTCACAGTGGGTTTCTCACCAATCCTTGACATGGGGGCTAGCTTTGAGGAGTGCAAAAATAATATTCTCCCCGTCGGAAAAGTCATGAACGAGAAATATCCTTATAATAGATTCAACCATCTATCTACGGAATTTGCATCTATTTGACCCTCAAATATGGGAATGTCAAAATTTACTTGTACCTTAAAAGGAGTCGCACCTCCAGAGTGGCTGCTGGATGCAGATGCGCCGCTGGTGGGCAGCCGTTGAAGGATCCGGGCAAAGTTATCCATCATCGCATTCCTTTGTTTTTCGTGGACCTCCCCAAGCAATATTTTGATAGGATCTCCTGCTCCCTCATTTTTCTTTTTGTTCCCCATGGGCGTTCGTCGGGGTTTGCGAGGCTAATCTTGTAAAGGTTCCACCAGATCGAGCCCTAACTCCTTATACTCCGACCTTGTTGGGGACATGCAAAGAAGGATCGAGAAAAAGCAGAACGCTATGATACCACTGATCTGGATTTATGCAGGAATGCAATAGAATAAACATATAACCATAAATACAGAAATGCAGTAGAAATAACACTTCATTTCATTAATATCAAAGAACTGAAATTTGCTTATAGACAAAATGGAAATAAAAATAGCTAGGACGCTGGTAGCTATCTCTGAGAAGAGATGTGGTAGCTACAGGCCTCTGAACTAAGTTAAAATGAGGCTCGAGGGCCTATTTATTATTTAGAAACAATGGGAAATCCCAAACAACCAAAACCCTAACCCTAGGAGATGAAGCACCAAAACTATGGGCCGTGTTTGGGTAAATTGTTGTTTCAACTTCCCGGGGGGCGTAACTTTGGCATACGATCTCCATTTGACACGTACCATACCTCGTTTGAAATATCTATCCGAGGAATACAAATTTTGAGTGAGAAACATCGGTCCATGGACCCATGTTTCTCCCCGTTTTCCCAAAAAACGTCGTTTTGGGCCTCAAAACGGCTCTGGAAGTTCAGGACCCCAAAAACTGCTAAAAATAGTAAGTTGTGCCGAAACTAAAAAACTGAAAGAGACAATGGTGGAGCCCCAAGTGGAATAGGCAGGTGACCACCAATATCCACCTGGATCATTCCTCCCCCCTTAGGAAGCAATGGTCCCCATTGCGTTAAATTCCTGCATGAGATGAGGAAATTTCTGCTGCACTTGGTCCCTAGTGAACCACTTTCCTTGGTGCAGGAGTTGGCCAACTTTGACAACCCGATACAGTTGGATCTTCTGTTGGCCAGTGTTCTTGATTTTCATGTCCATGATACAATCTGTGGTGGCCTAATCCATGCAGTCTGGGCTTAACTTTTTGCGTGTGAGTTGTTCTGCAATGTCAGAGGTGTCCTGTAGAGGTGGGAAGTAAGGATGAAGGTAGTCCACATTGAATACTGGTTGTAGACCAAGGAATGGTGGAATACTGAGCTGGAAGGAGTTGTTCCCTATAGCCTTGGTGATGGTGTACGACCCATATCAGAATGGGCGAAGGTTGCAGTGGGGTCCAGTGAGGCACTCCTTCTGCAAATGTACCCATACTTTGTCACCCACTTGGAAGTTGTGTGGCACCTGGTGTTGATCATGGCGTTGCTTGTACTTAGAATTGGCTCTGTCTAATATGTCATGAACCTATTGGCAGATGTGTTGAATGTGCTCGATGAAGCTATTTGCTTTGTCAACTTCAGACTGGACATGAGCCGAATCGGCCTAAGTAGCTACAAATGGCATGGCTATGTCAACGGGACATAGTGGCTAGAATCCCAAGCCCACCTGAAAGGGGATATGGCCGATTGAACTATGGAGAGCCCTGTTATAACAATTTTGTACATAGGGGAGGCTCTCGTCCCATGTGCGTGGATGCTTTGAATTGTACATGCACAAAATGTGTACAATCATTCTGCTGACAACCTCTGTTCGGCCATCTGTTTGGGGATGGAAAGTTGTGGACTTGGTGAGCTTGGTGTCCAACATTGACCAAAGGCTGGACCAAAATGTGCTGATGAACTTGCTATCCCGATCTAATATGATAGACTATGGGATCCCAAAGTGCACCTACATTCTTTCAAAGCAGAGTTTAGCAGTGGATTCTACTGTGATATTCTTCTTGCAAGCTGCCATAATGGCCATCTTCGAGAATCTGTCGATGACCACAAAAACATAGTCATTTCCATGCTTAGTAGAAGGCAGGCCCGACATGTAATCCATGGAGATGGATTCCCAAGGTCGACTAGGGGTAGGTAGCAGAGTATATAGACCTTGATTCTTGATGGTCGGTTTGGAAATGGCACAAGTAGTGCAGGATCTGATGTGCTTCCCGATATCCTTTCGAAGGTTCGACCAATAGAAATACTTCTGTAGTACTGCTACTATTTTCTCGACCCCGAAATGCCCAGCGACTCGAATGTAGTGTGCTTCCCATATCATCTTGGCACGCTCGCTTGAAGGAACACAAAGGTGTCCCAGGTGACATAAAAGTGCATCTTGGAGGTGAAAATTTGGAACTTGCATACCCCCCAAGAGTGCCTTGTATGTGTGGCCGAAGTTTGGGTCGCTCTTGTAGAGAAGCGGCCAATTAGAAGTCTTGTTCCCACAAGAGTTGAGAACGGTGGTGAGCACCACGATCGGTGGTCGGCTGAGACAGTCCGTAGCATTATTGGTGCTACCCTTCTTGTACTTGATGTTCAAATGAAACTGTTGCATATATGTGGAACACTTCTAATGGCGATCATTCTGCAACTTCCCTTGTGTCTGTATGAACTCGGGCCGGTGTTACTGTGTGGATGATTGTTTCCTTCAAAATGTAATGCTTCTGGCCAACTGATATGTCCCTCGATGGAATACATTTCTTTGTCATAAGTGGGATACTTGCGAAGCGTAATGGACAATGTCTCTTGTGATATGCCATGGATGTCCATTTGTTGAGTAGGCGCCCCAGCATAGTCAAAGAACTATGTCTAGATCTAAATGGTTATTACATGATCTGTAATGGAAACCTTGAGGCGCGACAGAGAAATTTTCAATTATGAACGCCTTTCGTTGAGGTTCAGACCAAATAATTTTCTCTTCTTTGCTCCCTTGGTGAGACACTAGGAGGGCCAAGTGATATGAGAGAATCAAACATGAACCTACGGTAGAAATTAGCAAGACCCGGGAAAATTGCTTGAAGATTTGTTATAGTGGTTGGTGGCCAATCTTGAATGAATTGGATCTTGGTTGGATCGCCACCCCTTTCATCAATAATGTATCCCAGATATTGAACCTGGTTCATGCCAAACATGCACTTCTCCAAATTGGCACACAACTTGTGTTGCCGCAGTGTTTGGAGGACTTGTCGGATGTGGTGAAGGTGCTCTTCCCAAATCTGGCTGAAGATCAGAATGTCATCCAAGTACACCACTACAAATGAGTTGGTGAATGGCTGCAAGATGTCGTCCATCATCCTCATGAAGGTTGCGGGAGAATTCGCCAACCTGAAAGGCATGACCAGCCATTCGAAAAGGCCTTCCTTGGCTTTGAAGGCAGTCTTCCACACATCGAAGGGTTCAATTGGTACTTGGTGATACCCAAAATTCAAGTCGATCTTGCTGAAATATTTTGCACCTTTGAGTTGGTCCAGAAGGTCATCAATCCGTTGGATCGGGTACCTATTCCGAACAGTGATCTTTTTCAGTGCCCGATAGTCAATACAGAGTCTCCACGTCCAATCCTTCTTTTGTACCAACACGATCGGGCTCCCACATGGTGATGAACTTGGTCGGATGTGACCTTTCTATAGCAGCTCTTGAATCTACCTCTTGATTTCATCGTTCTCCAGAAAAGAGTGCCGATAGATCGGTCCATTGGGTAGAGGCGCACCTGGGGTCAGATCAATCGGGGGCTTGACCTGACAGTGCAGAGGAACCCCTGTGGGTGAGGTGAAGATGTCCGTGTACTCCTCCACAACCTTATCCATTTGTTGTTGTCGTGCAAAGGAGCCCTGTCTAGAGGTCGTGGCCATAGTCTTCTTCTTGCCCTGGGGGCAGATCATCAGAAAAACGAATTTCATGGCTTTTGGAAATGAGCTTACTGCATTTTTTTGCAGTAACCAAAGAGATAGCAGCAAGAGGTGGTACCTCTGGTATCCTGTACAACTTATTTCCCAAAGTAAAAATAAATGCGCAAGACTGAGACTCATACACAGCATGACACTTCCACAAGTATGGTTGTCCTAATAATACACCAGAAACATCAATAGGAGCAACGTCACATAATACCTCATCCGTGAAGGGCTTGTTGCTATAGGGAAGGTGACACTGCTAGCTGACATTGAGATCTCATCCTTGGTGAAGCCACCTGATGTTGTATGGATGTGGGTGAGATGTGGTCGGCAGGTCCAACCACTTCACGGCGTCTACTGAAATGAGGTTCTTTTGGCTCCCATTGTGGACAATAAAATGTACCGGGGAGCCCTTTACCCACATCTGGGAGTGGAAGAGACCTTCCTCCTCCTCTGGATCTTTCGGTTCCTCCTTCTAGATCTTCATAGTGAAAACAGTGGCATTGGGCTCCACATCAATAATCTGTTTCCCTTTTTCATTCCCATTGTCAGGTTCTGATTTAGAGTCAGAGCATGCATCTGACTCAGATGCCCTCATCTCAGCCACCAGTGACTGCTTGGCCCAACACTCACTTGTGTTGTGAGTGGAGCTCTTATGGAACTCACACCACTTTCTCGTGTCCTTCTTTGGCTTTGCGGTGTTGTTCTTTTCTTGTGGCTTTGACAGGTCATATTGAGTCACCATGCCTTGGCTCTGTCCTTTGTTCTACGGTTTGGGAGCACATTTCCCTTGCTTTTGATTCGCAGATCCAAAGTATCACTTCTTCTGTTTGAATTTCTGCTCCATCTTGGCAGCATACTGATATGTCGTACCAAGCGAGGAGATGTCGAGGAACTCCATTTCCTCCTGAATGTATCTATGTAGACAACTGCAATACTTTAGCACCAGATGTTTCTCTGAATCTTTGATACCCAACTTGGTGTGCAGGGTATGGAACAGATTCGTTAGCTCATGCATATCTTGATCCCTTTGTTGTCGCAGCGTGGTCCATTGTATTTACTTGTCTTCATAGCTCCCCACAAGATAGTATTGTTCCTTGATGGTGTCTCAGAAAGAATTCTAGGTGGGTATGGCCGAGAATAGAGAGGTTTCTGTCTCGTCCTTTTTCTCACAGTGGGTTTCCCACCAGTCCTTGACATGGGGGGCAGCTTTGAGGAGTGCAAAAATAATCTTCTCCCTGTCGGAAAAGTCATGAACCAAGAAATATCCTTCTAATAGATTCAACCATCTATCTACAACATCTGCATCTATTTGACTCTCAAATATGGGAATGTCAAAATTTACTTGTACCTTAAAAGGAGTTACACCTCCACAGTGGCTGCTGGATGCAGATGCGCCACCAGTGGGCAGCTGTTGAAGGATCTGGGCAAAGTTATCCATCATCACATTCCTTTGTTTTTTGAGGGCCTCCTCAAGCAATATTTTTATAGGATATCCTGCTCCTTCATCTTTCTTTTCATCCCCCATGGGCGTCCGTCAGGGTTTGCGAGGCTGATCTTGCAAAGGTTCCACCAGATCAAGCCCTAAATCCTTATACCCCGACCTTGTTGGGGACATGCAAAGAAGGATCGAGAAAAAGCAGACTACTTTAATACCACTGATCCGAATTTATGCAGGAATGCAATAGAATAAACATATAACCATAAATACAAATATGCAGTGGAAATAACACTTCATTTCATTAATACCAAAGAACTGAAATTTGCTTACAGATAGAATGGAAATAAAACTAGCTAGGGCATTGGTAGCTATCTCTGAGAAGAGATGTGGTGGCTACAGGCCTCTGAACTAAGTTACAATGAGGCTCGAGGGCCTATTTATTATTTAGAAACAATGTGAAATCCCAAATAGCGAAAACCCTAACCTTAGGAGATGAAGCGCCAAACTATGGGCCCTGTTTGTGTAAATTTGTGTTTCAACTTCCCGGGGGCATAACTTTGGCATACGATATCCGTTTGACGCGTACCATACCTTGTTAGAAACATCTATCCGAGGACTACAAATTTTGAGTGAGAAACATCGGTCCATGGACCCATGTTGCTCTCTTGTTTGCCAAAAAACGTTGTTTAGGGCCTCAAAACAGCTCCGGAAGTTCAGGACCCGAAAAACTACTAAAAATAGAAAGTTGTGCCGAAACTGAAAAACTGAAAGAGACAATGGTGGGGCCCCAAGTGGAAATGGCGAGTGACCACCAATATCCACCTGGATCATGATTGATCCTGTATAAAGCTCTCTTAAATATTCACATGTGGTTCTCTCTCCCGTGTGCCACAAATCCCTCACTAGGGCTTTACTGGAGGAGCAATACTGTAGCACATGCATTCATATTGGGGGATATACATTGAGGAACAAATGACATATATATTGAGCATATAATAGGGGGTAAAGGGTTTTTTTATTGACAAGTATAAAAATGGAGCTCAATGTTAATGAAAAAATATAAAGGGGTATAAAAAATGTTAATGAAAAAATGGATACCTATAAAATTTAGTGAAAGTAGGGGTTTTTTAAATTGGGAAGATGTATTGGGTTCATATTGGTAGAGGGTTAGATAATGTGATTTTTATAGGTATTTTCCTATATGTACTAAAATTAATGGTATTTCTTAGTATGCCACAAACACATGTGATATGTCAGAGGTTCATTAAGTGAAGCCCTTGTGAAATCCCTTAGGTTGTTGTATGTACACCTCCTCCTCCAGTTCACCATTTAGGAACATTTTCTTGACATTGATATGATGGATCTTCCATCCCATCTATGCTCCTATGAGACCAAGACTCTTATATAGTTGTACGTGACAACATGAGAAATTATTTCCTCATAATATATTCCGTCCTTTTTTTATAACGCCTTGGCCATGAACCTAGATTTGTAATTTTTGATGCTTCCACCTGCACCATGCCTTATCTTATAGACATAGCATGATCCAACCACTAGTCCATTTATCGGTTTGGGTACAAACTCCCACAGATTTTTCTGCATGATTTTGTACTACTCAACCATCTCTTCTTGCCACAATTGCTAATTTGTGGCCTATTGATAATCGAAAGTCTCAACATCCACCAATTTACTGACTAATTCCATATATCTAGTGTACCACTATGGCTAACTCTGATCTCTCCAACCTGACCTAGGAGTCCCCACAAAATATGGAGCATCCTTAATTGTAGCTTGAACCACTCAGTTCCTTGTGCCAACATTTAAGTTTGGAATTTACACCTCCATATCCTCCTGATGCATCTACTACTCCATACTTTTTTAAGACTCAAGAGCACTCACACCTGAAGTCATGGTTGTACTAGTCATTATAATCATTATTTGTTGCTGCCCCTGCTTTTTTTTCTCAATTCTATAAGCTTCTGCTGGATGCTCACTATGATAAACTAGCTAGACCTTTTGTACACCTTGTCCTCCATAAACTTGAAATCCCACATAAATATAATACTTCTCGCTCCTAGAATGAAGATCCCATATGCCTCTGAAGTTTTTCTGTATCCAAAAAAGTAAGCTCACTTTGAATCTTGATCCAATATTAAAGATGTCTTTCCTAGAATTTGACAATACACTAGGCAACCAAATATCGTGAAATGAATGGCACCCGGTCCCTTCCCAATGAAAGCCTCCTCGGGATTCATCTTCCCAAGCACTCTATGTGGCGCCTTGTTCTAAATATAAACTACCATACTGCATACCTCTGCCCATAAATAGTGTGGGAGTTCCTAGTCATACAACATCTCTCTCTCTTCCTTTGAAATCAAATGGTTCTTTCTCTAATAACCCCATTCTAGTGTGGGTTGTAAGTAACTGTCCACTCTCTCTTGATGCTTACCCTAGTACAAAACTCTTGGAAATCCTTGTTGGTGTACTCACCTCCATTTTTTGACTAAAGGTTCCATATCTTCCTTTTTGTCGCATTCTCCACTATAGACTTATACTCTTGAAAGCGACTAAATACCTTATCTTTGGCCTTCAAGAAACAGATCCATGTCTTCTTGGATAAATTTTCGATAAAAGTAAAAAATTACTCATACACCCTGAGATATTTCATAGACATCGACCCATATATGCCTAAATGCACTAGATCAAGTGTCCATTGTGATATATTGTCACTCCTTGGAAAGGCTTCTTTTGAAAACTTCCCCAACACATAACCACTACATACATCATCATTCTTTGCGCTCACCTCCAAAACACCTATTACCATTTCATGATTGTTTTACCATTTCACGAAGAAATGTAAGTAATACACAATGAATATGGCCCATTATCCTATGTCATAGCTCTAATTTATCCCTTAGACTACTATGGCTAACTAGTTCTTTGGGTGCTTCCATCTACAACCTGTATAAATGATCACTTCTCACCCCACCAACTTTAGGTGACCTCCAATCCTTGTGTTGTAACACCACTCTAGCCCCTCTAAATATGGAATTGTGTCCCTTGTCCTAAAGGAATAATAGGAAGACCAATTTCATCCCCAAGCCTGACAATTTCAACACAACATGGATAGGTAACTACTTGTCATTCTCCATATGAAATATAATACTCTATCATTCTACAGGAGTTCTCTTGGACGTGTTCCCCATCTGAATATGGAACTCGATGTACTCCTCCTTATAACTAGAGAAGTACTCTCTAACTCCTGAGATATGAAATGATACTCCATTGTCTATGTACCAAGCACCCTGTGAATTTTAGCTAGATAGAAAATCTATCAAAGTGAACTCTTACTCCATTTTGTTGGAGAGCTAATCTATGTCTATTGAATGTGCAAATTTCTTCTTTCCATTCTTCTTCCTTTGTGGGAAATGGTTGAAATAGTGGTAAAATTTGTGACAACCATAGCACTTGACCTCTAAAAGGTCCTTCTTCTTCTTCTCTCCTTTTTATCCTTGTTCCTTATTACGATCCTTCTTCGCCTTTCCTTTCTCTACTAAGGAAATGTTCTCCTTATCCCCCTCGACCTTCAGTGTCTTGTTGTTGTTGCTACTCCCACTAACCAAGCTGATCCTAAGCTCTTCCTGAGTAAATTCCCTACAAAGGAATTCCCAATCTGGAATTTTATCTCACCCATTGATCACTTGGATAAAAGAACCACACACCTTGGTAAATCTAATGAGTACAATTCACACTATCTCATCATCACTTTCTTATCGCCCACTACAACTAGCTCATTTATGGAAAGTTGAACTCTAGTGAGATATGAAGTCACATCTTCTCCCTTATTCTTCTTGATGGTCCTTACACTCTCTTTTAGAATCAAATTCCTATTTTCTATAGGATAATGGTACATTTTTATCATGGTATCCCACATTTCCTTCATTGCCCCTTTATTTGGAATATGTGGAACGATATGATCCATGGATCCATCAAGAATCATCCTCTTTTCTTTGGCATTTTCCTTCTTTCAAGTGGCCAACTGCTTTTGATATGCTGGTGTGGAAACAATGTTCTCTACATACTCCTTCAAACCATACTCATCCAATAGGAACTGCATCCTGGTCTTCTAAACACCAATTTTGGAGGCTCCATCCAACATGTCACGATCTCTCAATACTGCTATGACCATATCTATAAATATGAAAAAAATTTGAACTCAAATAAACTAGATAATTTAAATTGGGTAAGCCCGTTATCTGCTTCTCTTTATGTTCTTGGGAAAATCTTCGTTCTTCCTTTAGATATGCTCTGATACCATGTGAAATTTTAAATTATGTTATAATTACTAGTTATTATTGATCCAGGTGGATATTGGTGGTCACCCACCTATTCCACTTGGGGCTCCACCATTATCTATTTCATTTTTTTAGTTTCGGCACAGTTTACTATTTCTAGCAGTTTTTCGGGTCCTAAACTTTCGGAGCCGTTTTGAGGCCCTAAACGACGTTTTTTGGGAAAACGGAGAGCAACATGGGTCAATGGATTGATGTTGCTCGTTCCAAATTTTTAGTCCTCGGATAGATCTTTCTAACGAGGTATGGTATGCGTCAAACGGAGATCGTATGTCAAAGTTACGCCCCTGGGAAGTTGAAACACCAATTTACCCAAACGGGGTCCATAGTTTTGGCGCTTCATCTCCTAGGGTTAGGGTTTTGGCTGTTTAGGATTTCCCATTGTTTCTAAATAATAAATAGGCCCTCGAGCCTCATTGTAACTTAGTTCAGAGGCCTGTAGCCGCCACATCTCTTCTCAGAGATAGCTACCAGCGCCCTAGCTAGTTTTATTTCCATTCTGTCTGTAAGCAAATTTCAGTTCTTTGATATTAATGAAATGAAGTGTTATTTCCGCTGCATCTCTGTATTTATGGTTATATGTTTATTCTGTTGCATTCCTACATAAATCCGGATCAGTGGTATCAGAGCGGTCTGCTTTTTCTCGATCCTTCTTTGCATGTCCCCAACGAGGTCGGGGTATAAGGAGCTAGGGCTTGATCTGGTGGAACCTTTGCAAGATCAACCTCGCAAACCTCGACGGACGCACATGGGGGACGAAAAGAAAGATGAGGGAGCAGGAGATCCTATCAAAATATTGCTCGAGGAGGCCCTCGAAAAACAAAGGAACGCGATGATGGATAACTTTGCTCAGATCCTTCAACGGCTACCCACCGGCGGCGCATATGCATCTAGCAGCCACTCTGGAGGCGTGATCCTTTTAAGGTACAAGTAAATTTTGACATTCCCATATTTTAGGGTCAAATAGACGCAGATGTTGTAGATAGATGGTTGAATCTGTTAGAAGGATATTTCTCGGTTCATGACTTTTCAGACCGGGAGAAGATTATTTTTTCACTCCTCAAAGCTACCCCCCATGTTAAGGACTGGTGGGAAACCTACTATGAGAACAAGGACCAGACAGAACCCTCTGCGTTACCTCAGCATTCAACTTTGGAATTCTTTCCAAACAAGTCAGAACAATACTATCCAGGTAGAGCTATGAGGACAAGTACATACAATGGACCACGTTGTGATAACAAAGGGATCAAGATGTGCATGTTGTAGTCATTCCATACCACAACAGCACAAAATTTGGGTATCGGAGTCAGAGAAACATCAGTACTAAAATATCGCATTTATGCCTTGATAAATGGAGAAATGAGTTCTCGACATCTCCTCAGCAGTACGACATCTCGGTATCTTTGCCAGATTGAGAGCGAAATGCAAGCAGAAGAAGCGAGACTTTGGATCTGCGAATCAAAGGCAAGGGAAAGGTGCTTCCAAACCGCAGAACAAAGGACAGAGCCAAGGCATTGATCCAGGTGGATATTGGTGGCCACCCGCCTATTCCACTTGGGCCCCCACCATTGTCTCTTTCAGTTTTTCAGTTTTGGCATAACTTACTATTTTTAGCAGTTTTTCGGGTCCTGAACTTCCGGAGCCGTTTTGAGGCCCTAAACGACGTTTTTTGGGTATGAAATTTGTTGCGATTTGATCATCAAATCGTCACAAAAGTTGTATTCCTCGGATAGAGCTTTCTAATGATGTATCATGTGCGTCAAACGGAGATAGTATGCCAAAGTTACGTCCCTGGGAAGTTGAAACACCAATTTACCCAAACGGGGCCCATAGTTTGGCGCTTCATCTCCTAGGGTTAGGTTTTTGGGATGTTGAGGGTTCTCCATTGTTTCTCAATAATAAATAGGCCCTCGAGCCTCATTGTAACTCAGTTCAGAGGCCTGTAGCCACCACATCTCTTCTCAGAGATAGCTACCAGTGCCCTAGCTAGTTTTATTTCCATTGTCTGTAAGCGAATCTCAGTTCTTTGATATTAATGAAATGAAGTGTTATTTCCGCTGCATATCTGTATTTATGGTTATGTGTTTATTCTGTTGCGTTCCTGCATAAATCCGGATCAGTGGTATCAGAGGGGTCTGCTTTTTCTCGATCCTTCTTTGCATGTCCCCAACGAGGTCGGGGTATAAGGAGCTAGGGCTTGATCTGGTGGAACCTTTGCAAAATCAGCCTCGCAAACCTCGACAGACGCCCATGGGGGACGAAAAGAAAGATGAGGGAGCAGGAGATCCTATCAAAATATTGCTCGAGGAGGCCCTCGAAAAACAAAGGAACGCGATGATGGATAACTACTCGATCCTTCAACGATTGCTTACCGGCGGCGCATCTGCATCCGGCAGCCACTCTGGAGGCGCGACTCCTTTTAAGGTACAAGTAAATTTTGACATTCCCATATTTGAGGGTCAAATAGACGCAGATGCCGTAGATAGATGGTTGAATCTGTTAGAAGGATATTTCTCGGTTCATGACTTTTCAGACCGGGAGAAGATTATTTTTGCACTCCTCAAAGCTACCCCCATGTTAAGGACTGGTGGGAAACCTACTGTGAGAACAAGGACCAGACAGAACCCTCTCTGTTCTCGGCTGTACCAACTTGGAATTCTTTCCGAGACGCCTTCAAGGAACAATACTATCCGGTGGGGAGCTATGAGGACAAGTACATACAATGGACCACGCTGCGACAACAAAGGGATCAAGATGTGCACGAGCTGACGAATCTGTTCCATACCCTGCGCACAAAGTTGGGTATAAAAGATTCAGAGAAACATTTGGTGCTAAAGTATCGCAGTTGTCTGCACAGATACATTCAGGAAGAAATGGAGTTCCTCGACATCTCCTCGCTTGGTACGGCATACCGGTATGCTGCCAAGATTGAGCAGAAATTCAAACAGAAGAAGCGAGACTTTGGATCTGTGAATCAAAAGCAAGGAAAATGTGCTTCCAAACCGCAGAACAAAGGACAGAGCATGGCGGCTAAAGACAACCCGTCAAAGCCACAAGACAAGAACAACACCGTAAAACCAAAGAAGGACACGGGAAAGTGGTGTGAGTTCCATAAGAGCTCCACTCACAACACAAGTGAGTGTCGGGCCAAGCAGTCGCTAGTGGCCGAGATGAGGGCTTCTGAGTCAGATGCATGCTCTGACTCCGAATCAGAACCTGAAAAGGAGAATGAAAAAGGGAAACAGATTATTGATGCGGAGCCCAACGCCACTGTTGCCACTGCAAAGATCCAAAAGGAGGAACCGGAAGATCCAGAGGAGGAGGAACGTCTCTTCCACTCCCAGATGTGGGTAAAGGGCTCCCCGGTACAGTTCATTGTCGACAATGGGAGCCAAAAGAACCTCATTTCGGCAGACGCCGTGAAGCGGTTGGGCTTGCCGACCACAGCTCACCCACATCCATACACCATCGGGTGGCTTCACCAAGGACGAGATCTCCGCGTCAGCCAGCAGTGCCGCCTTCCCTATAGCATCAAGCCCTTCACGGATGAGGTATTATGTGACGTTGCTCCTATTGATGTTTCCGATGTATTATTAGGACAACCATACTTGTGGAAGCGTCATGCTGTGTATGAGTCTCGACCTCGTGCTGTTATTATTACTTTGGGAAATAAGTTGTACAGGATACCGGAGGTACCACCTCCTACGACTATCTCTTTGGTTACTGCAAAACAATGTAGTAAGCTCATTTCCCAAACCAGGAAATTCGTTTTTCTGATGATCCGCCCCCAGGGCAAGAAGAAGACTGTGGCCACGACCTCCAGACAGGGCCCCTACGCACGACAACAACTGGATAATTAGTGGAGAATGGGAACATCTTCCACCTCACCCACGGGGAGTTCCTTTACTGCTTTATGGAGTCGAAGCACCGGGTCAATCCCGACCCCGGTGCGCCACTACCCAATGGGCGAGTCTATCGGCTACATTATGGACCAGTGAAATCAAAGCAGTTCAGGAGGCTGTTGCGGTAGGTCACATGAGACAGTTCACCGCCCTGTGGGGCTTGGAGTACGTGTTGGTACGAGAAGAAGGATAGGACGTGGAGACTACGCTATTGACTATCGAGCATTGAACAAGATCAACATCCCGGAATAGGTACCCAATCCCACGGATTGAGATCCTTGGATAACTCAAGGTGAATTAAAATATTTCGGTAGATGGATTCTGAAGTCTGGGTATCACCAGGTACCAATTGAACCCTCTGATGTGTGGAAGACTGCCTTCAAAGCTAAGGAAGGCCTTTTTGAATGGCTGGTCATGCCTTTCGGGTTGACGAATGCTCCCGCAACCTTCATGGGGATGATGGACGACATCTTGCGGCCATTCACCAACTCATTCGTAGTGGTGTACTTGGATGACATTCTGATCTTCAGCAAGACTTGGGAAGAGCACCTTCATCACATCAGACAAGTCCTCCAAACACTGCGGCAACACAAGTTGTGTGCCAATTTGGAGAAGTGCACGTTTGGCATGACCCAGGTTCAATATCTGGGATACATTATTGATGAAAGGGGGGTGCATGTGGATCCAGCCAAGATCCAAGTCATTCGGGATTGGCCAGCCCCGACTACTATAACAGAGCTTCGCAGCTTTCTGGGTCTTGCTAATTTTTACCGTAGATTCGTGTTTGGATTATCTCATATCACTTGGCCCTTGAGTCAAGTCACCAAAGAAGGAGCGAGAGCAAAATTCTTTTGGTCGGAACCTCAACAGAAGGCGTTCAAAGAATTGAAAAATCGCCTATGTTCTGCCCCAGTGCTCACCTTACCAGACTTGCAGCAGCCGTTTGAGATCGAGACAGATGCCTCTGACTATGCTATTGGGGCGGTTCTTACTCAACAGGGACATCTAGTGGCATATCACAGTGAGACATTGTCTGAGACAGTTCGCAAGTATCCCACCTATGACAAAGAAATGTATTCCATTGTGCAAGCCTGTCGACAATGGAAGCATTACATTTTGGGGAAGGAAACAATCATCCACAGAGACCACCGGCCCCTGCAGTTCATACAGACACAAGGGAAGTTGCAGAATGATCGCCATCAGAAGTGGTCCACATATCTGCAACAGTTTCATTTGAACATCAAGTACAAGAAGGGTAGCACCAATAATGTTGCAGACTGCCTCAGCCGACCACCGATCGTGGCGCTCACCACCGTGCTCAAGTCTTGTGGGCACGAGACTTCTAAGTGGCCGCTCCTCTATGAGAGTGACCCAGAATTCGGCCACACTTACAAGGCAATCTTGGGGGGCACGCAAGTTCCAAATTTTCACCTCCAAGATGCACTTTTATGTCACCTGGGACACCTGTGTGTTCCTTCAAGCGAGCGTGCCAAGATGATATGGGAAGCACACTACAGTCGAGTCGCTGGGCATTTCGGGGTCGAGAAAACAGTAGCAATACTACAGAAGTATTTCTATTGGCCTAACCTTCGAAAGGATGTCGAGAAGCACATCAGATCCTGCATTGCTTGTGCCATTGCCAAGCCGACCATCAAGAAGCAAGGCCTATATACTCCACTACCTACCCCTAGTCGACCATGGGAATCCATCTCCATGGATTACATGTCGGGCCTGCCTTCTACTAAGAATGGAAATGACTGTGTTTTCGTGGTCGTTGACAAATTCTCGAAGATGGCCATCATGGCGGCCTGTAAGAAGAATATCACAGCAGAAGCCACTGCTAAACTCTTCTTTGAACGAGTGTGGGTGCACTTTGGGATCCCACAGTCTATCATATCAGATCGAGATAGCAGGTTCCTCAGCACATTTTGGTCCAACCTCTGGTCAATGTTGGACACAAAGCTCACCAATTCCACAGCTTTCCATCCCCAAACAGATGGCCAGACAGAGGTCATGAACAAAATGATTGTACACATTCTGCGCATGTAAAATTCAAAGCATCCACTCACATGGGACGAGAGCCTCCCCTATGTACAACATAGTTATAACCGGGCTCTCCACGGTTCAATTGGCCATAGCCCCTTTCAGGTGGGCTTGGGATTCCAGCCACTATGTCCCATTGACGTAGCCATGCCATTTGCAGCTGCTCAGGACGATTCAGCGCACGTCCAGTCTGAAGTTGACAAAGCAAGTAGCTTCATCGAGCGCATTCAACACATCCGCCAACGGGTTCATGATATATTGGACAGAGCCAATGCGAAGTACAAGCAGCGCCATGATCAACACCGGGTGCCACACAACTTCCAGGTGGGCGACAAAGTATGGTTGCATTTGCAGAAGGAGCGCCTCACTGGACCTCACCGCAAGCTTCGCCCGCTCCGATACGGGCCGTACACCATCACCAAGGCTGTAGGTAACAATGCCTTCGAGCTTAGTATTCCACCATTCCTTGGTCTGCACCCGGTCTTCAATGTGGATCGCCTTCGTCCTTACTTTCCACCTCTACTGGACACCTCGGACATTGCAGAACAACTCACACCAACAGAGTTAAACCCAGACTGCATGGAACAGGCCACCACAGATTGTATCATGGACATGAAAATCAAGAACACTCGTCAACGGCAGATCCAACTGTATCGGGTTGTCAAAGCTGGCCAACTCCTGCACCAAGGAAAGTGGTTCACCAGGGACCAAGTTCAGCAGAAATTTCCTCATCTCATGGAGGAACTTAACGCAATGGGGACCATTGCTTCCTAAGGGGGGAGGAATGATCCCGGTGGATATTGGTGGCCACCCGCCTATTCCACTTGGGCCCCCACCATTGTCTCTTTCAGTTTTTCAGTTTTGGCATAACTTACTATTTTTAGCAGTTTTTCGGGTCCTGAACTTCCGGAGCCGTTTTGAGGCCCTAAACGACGTTTTTTGGTATGAAAATTTGTTGTGATTTTGATCATCAAAATCATCACAAAAGTTGTAGTCCTCGGATAGAGCTTTCTAATGATGTATCATGTGCGTCAAACGGAGATAGTATGCCAAAGTTATGTCCCTGGGAAGTTGAAACACCAATTTACCCAAACGGGGCCCATAGTTTTGGCGCTTCATCTCCCAGGGTTAGGTTTTTGGGATGTTTAGGGTTCTCCATTGTTTCTCAATAATAAATAGGCCCTCGAGCCTCATTTTAAAGCAGTTCAGAGGTCTGTAGCCACCACATCTCTTCTCAGAGATAGCTACCAGTACCCTAGCTGGTTTTATTTCCATTGTCTGTAAGCAAATTTCAGTTCTTTGATATTAATGAAATGAAGTGTTATTTCCGCTGCATCTCTGTATTTATGGTTATGTGTTTATTCTGTTGCGTTTCTGCATAAATCCGGATCGGGCATGGCGGCTAAAGACAACCCGTAAAAGCCACAAGAAAATAACAAGACCGCAAAGCCAAAGAAGGACACGGAAAAGTGGTGTGAGTTCCATAAGAGCTCCACTCACAACACAAGTGAGTGTCGGGCCAAGCAGTCGCTAGTGGCCGAGATGAGGGCTTCTGAGTCAGATGCATGCTCCGACTCCGAATCAGAACCTGAAAAGGGGAATGAAAAAGGGAAACAGGTTATTGATGCGGAGCCCAACGCCACTGTTGCCACTACAAAGGTCCAGAAGGAGGAACCGGAAGATCCAGAGGAGGAGGAACGTCTCTTCCACTCCCAGATGTGGGTAAAGGGCTCCACTGTACAGTTCATTGTCGACAATGGGAGCCAAAAGAACCTCATTTCAGCAGACGCCGTGAAGCGGTTGGGCTTGCCGACCACAGCTCACCCACATCCATACACCATCGGGTGGCTTCACCCAGGACGAGATCTCCGCGTCAGCCAGCAGTGCCGCCTTCCCTATAGCATCAAGCCCTTCACGGATGAGGTATTATGTGACGTTGCTCCTATTGATGTTTCTGATGTATTATTAGGACAACCATACTTGTGAAAGCGTCATGCTGTGTATGAGTCTCGACCTCGTGCTGTTATTGTTACTTTGGGAAATAAGTTGTACAGGATACCAAAGGTACCACCTCCTGCCGCTATCTCTTTGGTTACTGCAAAACAATGCAGTAAGCTCATTTCCCAAACTAGGAAATTCGTTTTCCTGATGATCCGCCCCCAGGGCAAGAAGAAGACTGTGGCCATGACCTCCAGACAGGGCTCCTCTGCACAACAACAACAAATGGATAAGGTTGTGGAGGAGTACGGGGACATATTCACCTCACCCACAGGGGT
The DNA here is from genome assembly GCA_034641835.2 of Pinus albicaulis. NCBI lineage: Eukaryota > Viridiplantae > Streptophyta > Pinopsida > Pinales > Pinaceae > Pinus > Pinus albicaulis. The sequence goes on along the minus strand of CM076579.1, from coordinate 1,685,239,645 downwards.
TCCTCTACACTGTTAGGTCAAGCACCCGATTGATCTGACCCCAGGTGCGCTGCTACCGAATGGACCGATCTATCGATGCTCTGTTCTGGAGAATGATGAAATCAAGAGGCAGATTCAGGAGCTGTTGTAAAAAGGCCACATAAGACCAAGTTCATCGCCCTGTGGGAGCCCGATCGTGTTGGTACAAAAGAAGGATGGGACGTGGAGACTCTGTATTGACTATCGGGCGCTGAACAAGATCACTGTCCGGAATAGGTACCCAATCCCACGAATTGATGACCTTTTGGACCAACTCAAAGGTGCAAAATATTTCAGCAAGATCGACCTGAAGTCTGGGTATCACCAGGTACCAATTGAACCCTCTGATGTGTGGAAGACTGCCTTCAAAGCCAAGGAAGGCCTTTTCGAATGGCTGGTCATGCATTTCGGGTTGACGAATGCTCCCGCAACCTTCATGAGGATGATGGACGACATCTTGCGGCCATTCACCAACTCATTTGTAGTGGTGTACTTGGATGACATTCTGATCTTCAACCAAACTTGGGAAGAGCACCTCCACCACATCCGACAAGTCCTCCAAACATTGCGGCAACACAAGTTGTGTGCCAATTTGGAGAAGTGCACTTTTGGCATGACCCAGGTTCAATATCTGGGATACATTATTGATGAAAGGGGGGTGCATGTGGATCCGGCCAAGATCCAAGTCATTCAGGATTGGCCAGCCCCAACCACTATAACAGAGCTTCGCAGCTTTCTCGGTCTTGCTAATTTCTATCGGAGGTTCGTGTTGGGATTCTCTCATATCACTTGGCCCTTGAGTCAAGTCACCAAGGGAGGAGCGAGAGCAAAATTTTTTTGGTCGAAACCTCAACAGAAGGCGTTCACAGAACTGAAAAACCGCCTCTGTTCTGCCCCAGTGCTCACTTTACCAGACTTGCAACAGCCATTTGAGATCGAGACAGATGCCTCTGACTATGCTATTGGGGCAGTTCTTACTCAACAGGGACATCCGGTGGCATTTCACAGTGAGACATTGTCTGACACAGTTCGCAAGTACCCCACATATGACAAAGAAATGTACTCCATTGTGCAAGCTTGTCGACAATGGAAGCATTACATTTTGGGGAAGGAAACAATCATCCACACAGACCACCGGCCCCTGCAGTTCATACAGACACAAGGGAAGTTGCAGAATGATCGCCATCGAAGTGGTCCACATATCTGCAACAGTTTCATTTGAACATGTCTGAAAATTGCTTCAAATCATATTCCTGGTGCCTCAATGGGCTCTCGTCGTGGCACTAACTGCTGTGCTCAAATCTTGGTGGGCACGAGACTTTGATTGGCCACTTATTTATGAGTGACCCGAGTGGCCAAAATTACAAGGCACTCTTGGGGAGTGCAGCAGTTCCAAATTTTCACCTCAAGATGCACTTTTATGTCATGGGACACCCTTTGTGTTCCCTTGGCTTGACGTGCCAAGATGATATGGGAAGCACACCTACGGTCGAGTCGGCTTTGGGCATTTCGGGGTCGAGAAAACCTGCTTGATCTGCGAAGTATTTCTATTGGCCGAACCTTCGAAAGGATGTCGAAAATCACATCAGATCCTGCACTGCTTGTGCCATTGCCAAACCGACCATCAAGAAGCAAGGCCTATATACTCCACTACCTACCCCTAGTCGACCGTGGGAATCCATCTCCATGGATTACATGTCGGGCCTGCCCTCTACTAAGAATGGCAATGACTGTGTTTTCGTGGTCGTTGACAGATTCTCGAAGATGGGCATTATGGCGACTGCGAGAAGAATATCACGGCGAAGCCCTTGCTGCGACTCTTCTTTGAACGAGTGTGGGTGCACTTTGGAGATCCCACGGTCCCATCATATCCCGGATCGGGATAGCGAGGTTCCTCGGCACATTTTGGTGACCTCGGTGATGTTGGATACAAGCTCACCCCGTCCACAACTTTCCATCCCCAGACAGATGGCCAGACAGAGGTCGTCAACAGAATGATTGTACAGATTCTGCGCATGTACAATTCAAAGCATCCACGCACATGGGACGAGCACCTCCCTTATGTACAACATAGTTATAATCGGGCTCTCCATAGTTCAATCGGCCATAGCCCCTTTCGAGTGGGCTTGGGATTCCAATACTATGTCCATTGACGTAGACATGATGTTCTGAAATTTGCTCGGGCCAATTCGGCTCATGTCCGGTCACGAAGTTGGCCAAGCAAGTAGCTTCATCGAGCACATTCAACACATCAGCGATAGTTGCACTATATATTGGGCCAGGCCAATGATTCCCTGAAGCAACGCCATGATCAACACCGGGTGCCACACAACTTCCAGGTGGGCGACAAAGTATGGCTACATTTGCAGAAGGAACGCCTCACTGGACCCCACCGCAAGCTTCGCCCGCTCTAATACGGGCCATACATCGTCACCAAGGCTATCGGAAACAATTCCTTCGAGCTCATTATTCCACCATTCCTTGGTCTGCACCCAGTCTTCAATGTGGATCACCTTCGTCCTTACTTCCCACCTCTATTGGACACCTCGGACATTGCAGAACAACTCACACCAACAAAGTTAAATCCAAACTGCATGGAACAGGCCACCACAGATTGTATCATGGACATGCAAATCAAGAACACTCGCCAGCAGAAGATCCAACTATATTGGGTTGTCAAAGCTGGCCAACTCCTGCACCAAGGAAAGTGGTTCACCAGGGACCAAGTTCAGCAGAAATTTCCTCATCTCATGGAGGAACTTAACGCAATGGGGACCATTGCTTCCTAAGGGGGGAGGAATGATCCAGGTGGATATTGGTGGTCACCCTCCTATTCCACTTGGGGCTCCACCATTTTCTATTTCAGTTTTTCAGTTTCGGCACAGTTTACTATTTTTAGCAGTTTTTCGGGTCCTAAACTTCCGGAGCCGTTTTGAGGCCCTAAACGACGTTTTTTGGGAAAACGAAGAGCAACATGGGTCCATGGACTAATGTTGCTCATTCCAAATTTGTAGTCCTCAGATAGATCTTTCTAACGAGGTATGGTATGCGTCAAACAGAGATCGTATGCCAAAGTTACGCCCCTGGGAAGTTGAAACACCAATTTACCCAAACGGGGCCCATAGTTTTGGCGCTTCATCTCCTAGGGTTAGGGTTTTGGCTGTTTAGGATTTCCCATTGTTTCTAAATAATAAATAGGCTCTCGAACCTCATTGTAACTCAGTTCAGAGGCCTGTAGCCGCCACATCTCTTCTCAGAGATAGCTACCAGCGCCCTAGCTAGTTTTATTTCCATTCTGTCTGTAAGCAAATTTCAGTTATTTAATATTAATGAAATGAAGTGTTATTTCCACTGCATCTCTATATTTATGGTTATATGTTTATTCTGTTGCGTTCCTGCATAAATCCGGATAAATTCGGATCAATTATTCTCTTAACTTTTCATATTATTTGTCAATTGTGATTACTTGTGGAGAATACTAAATAAAACATAATTGCAAATTTAACGAAAAATATATAACCATGAGAACTGAGAAAATTATAAACACACACAAATATTAGAACACTAGCATTTCTAGAAAAATGTCCTTCGGAAAACACTGAAGAGAAAAGCAAGCTCCATATGAGGGTTTTATTATGAAAATTCTTCCACAAAATATTACAATTGACTGTCGTGAGATGGAAAACCTTTAGTAAAAATTATTTCTCAACTTCTACAAGTCGATATCACCTTCAGGAATCAACTCAACCTCCTCTGTACAATCCAACCTCCCTCTCTCTAATCAAACTGTCTCACATGTGTGCCATATCACTGGAAAACTCACACTACTGAGAAACAAATTAGATTACCTCTGGAAATTCAACCTCCTTTGGAAAATTAATCCTCATATGCAAATTAATCTCTCTGGTAAATTCTTCTTACTCAGATACTAAAACCTCATTGAGTAAATCACACTGCCTGCCAAGTAAATTCACACCCCTTGCTAGAGCCAATTAGGCCACTAAAAAATCAACGTGTCTCTGTAGAAAAATTAGTCTCCTACTCTCCCCAAATTTTTTTATGAATGATATATCTAAAAATATTTGTTGAAACCCATACTACTGATGCCTTTGTGCCGCCTTTTTGTTCTTTCTATCACTGCAACTTTGTGTCTCGATGCATTCTCCAAATTCCCATCGATTTCCTCTTATAATATCTTATTGAAAAATCAACGACCATGATGTAATCTCAATCAATGACTAATATCGTATTAAGTCTATCAAATGGACTTTCTAAACGTATCTAGAGAAAATTTTATTTGCCCCTATTAATATTCATTAATTAATCTTATTTTCGTAAGTTACACTTAGTAAAATTAACAAACTTCATAATTAAATCTAATCAAGGCATTTTATCATGAAAACAATTATGGGTATTGGATAAAATGCGTTCCCTAGCTTCAAATACAAAATATGAGACTAGAAAACATGTCCAAGCTACACCAACTAACATAATGTAGCTTTTTCCATAGAACTTATGATGTCTTCTCACCAACCACATTGAAGTAGATATTCTTTACTATACATTTGCATATTGTAGCAATGGCTATCCTACCCAACTTATTCCAATATTCATATCTCATCGACGAGGGTTTCTTTTATTCTCTCAATTGTAAAATATTTATCTTTCAAAATCAATATATCCTACATTTCCATAGGGTGAAATTGACCCCATTAAACATATACATGTCACTTAACACCATTGACTCCATGTTCAACAAAAACTAACTTGATAAATAACCTAGTGCTACTCAATTAGCCCCCATACATTTGAGAATATGGGGATTCCTGAGGATTTAGTACCCCTCTATTTCATAGGCCTCAACTAATAATCAAGGTAGAAGTACGGGAGTTAATGAGTGTAGCCAAAGTGTTTCCTTCACCACCACATGTAGGAATGGATATTCTTGGAGGTTTGACTCCTTCAGTTTCCCTTTATCCTATCCCACCACAAATAACCAATAATCTGGTGCTTTGATACTATTTTTTAGGAACAACAAGGATGTCACCCTATTCCTTTATACCTTGACCTCAAACCTAGATATTAACATATAAAATAACTACACATGTTTCAATCCTAAGTTCAAATGAATGCTACAATAATTAGAGATAACACATCTATAATATTCCTAATTAGCTTTCAGCTACTTGGAATATTAATTTTTTCTTTTTTCATTAAGATAGATGAATAAGAGGGTAGGGAGACCCATAAATCTCTTTATTAGGAATAAAACCACTACTAATGTGAATGTGGATAATCTTATCAGTTGGATAAATCACTCTTAGGTGTGAATAGAGGTTGAAGCATGTGGATGGGTGTAATGTTCCCAAATTGGGATTGCACAGCAGGCTTGCAAAAATAACGCACTCCTTGGGAGATTGATGTATAGAAATGAGTTTGCAGCCCTTGGATCCCTTAGATCATCAGATCTAGAGTCTAAATCCAAGAGGGGAGCAAAAAAAATTCAAACTAGGTGTGGTAAACAGGTCTCCCATAACCTAGTCTAGTTGGAAAACACCCTACAAGAGGGGCTACAACTATGCACAAAAAGCAGCTTTAGGACTAACGCAGTCTTTGAGAATTTAGGTAGGAGGCCATCAAATATAATTAATAAATGAATGTACAATAGCAAATCATAAGTAAAGTGAAGCTCTTTATATATACAGTAAGTTACATGAGACAAGAGAGCAAGATAGCTTCAGAAAAGAAAGTTGCAACATAGATAGATCAGCAGAAAGAGGCTCAACAACATTATTTTTATGAGCTGTAGAAGTTGAACATTACAACTCATATCTAGGACAGATCTATGGGTAAAACATCAAATCTATATCAGATCTGGAAACTAGATGGTTTTCTTTTACCATTAGGGGAATTTTGAGGTCTAAAATGGGCTCCTAAGGAAATTATAAAATAATAGTGGAAAAAATCAAATAAGATTTGATGACATCATCAAATTTTAGAGGGAAAAATGGAAAAACTACTTTTTCAACTCATATTTTCAACTTATCTCCCAAATTTTTTACTCAAATTTCGAGCAAGAGCACTCTTTGGATGCGAAATTTAATTCCCTATCCAAGGAGTACCCATATTGCATACTTTCGATGGGTCCTACTACACGAAAAAGGAGAAATACATAAAAAAACATGATTACAATCACGTTTTTTATGTATTTATCATTTTTCGTGTAGTAGAGTTCATCGAAAGTATGCAACATGGGTACTCCTTGGATGAGGAATTAAATTTCACATCCAACGAGTACTCCCGCTCGAAATTTGAGTAAATATTTTGGGAGATAAGTTGAAAATACGAGTTGAAAAAGTAGTTTTATTATTTTATTATTTTTTAATATTTTTACCCTTTTATTTAAAAAATGGTAAATCGTCCCCCATGGTTGACATCATCATCTTGAATCCTATTGGTTGTTATAAAGTTTATTTTTGTTGTACATTTTTCTTAGGAGGCCCATTTTAGACCTCAAAATTCCCCTAATGAAGATCCCCTTGGGGTTTTGACCAAATCATGCATACATAAGAGTAGATCTGAGATACAAGTTGCAGATCTGTAAAATATCGTAGTAATTTTTTAATATAACATTACATTGCAAAGTATCATATCTAAACAGAACATGGATCAGCAAGCTAATCCATGGATCACCAAAGTGAAAGGAAAAGCCCAACACCAGAGATCTCTGATCAAAACTGGAATCAAAACACCATAGAGAAGCTCATATCAAAATAATGAAGTCTATCAATAGAAACAACGTTGTAGCTCAAAATGACATGGATGGACACTGCCAAGTTGCATATCTGAAGCATAAATAGGAGAGGCACTCTTCCAGGAGGTTAAAAGACACACTCCATGAGAAGAGGCTCCCAAAACAAACTACATCTCTGCATATCTAGACTCCCACTTGCTGTAGCTTGCAAGAGTAGCAAAACTCTCAATGGATCAGTGCTGCAATTGTAAGTAGAGCTTGGCCTCAAGCCTGATAGTGGGTCAATTCAGCAAATACTCCTCCAAGAATCCTCAAAGGAAGAGGTGAAATCCCTGCATAGGAATTCCAAGCACAATCCTCCAGAAATATGATCAATCAACAACCTTCTCTAGTTGCCTTCCCTCTCCTTTTATAAGACGAGAGCCTTTGCAAACCCTAAACCACCTCGATGAGTTAGCTCTTTTCACATGAGGGGCCTCCTTCTAAAACTGCATTGTCCCTTTAGGAGATTTAAACCTAGACAACGTTGTAGATTTTGTCAAGGTTGACCCAGTATCACAGCTCAAACCCCTTTCACACCTGCAAGTGATTATTTACATGGACCTGATTTAACTGTGTTCACATGGGCCTTGATTTATTCAGTCTTCTTAGGAGTTTTACATGTCCTCCTTTATTAATTTATTCATGCAACAGAAAATAAAATAAAAATTAATATTCCTCTTAGCTTAGGCTAAGTAGGAATATTACAGTCCTCCCCTCCAAAATGTTGCTTGTCCTCAAGCAACTGATAGGGTAAGAGTTTTTGTACTTCTCCTCCTTCATGGTTGTCATCATCAAGGATCAAATCCTCATCATAAGCCAAGTGCTTAGCAAGCCAAAGAATCATGAATTGTTCCTCCAAGGCCAACATAATATGTGCATATTCCATCCCTTTAGGGGTGAAAACTCAACAAAAATAAACATGGGTGGAGAAATGCTACATCTAAAACATGTGTTATGAAGTACAAGTTGAAGTTCCAAACCATGTGGTACATACACACTGCCCATCCTCTATCCATACAATCCCATAAACAACACAACTATATCATCAATGTATGGAAGCAAGACTACATATATGCAAACTGAAATCTGCACTCGAGGAGGTGGGTCAAAATCCCTCATGTGATGCCAGCGCAGTGCACTTCTTGTCTTCATTAGATCCAGGTGTGATGAGTGGAATTCCCACCACACTTTTGTTGCATGAGTCACCTTAACATGGATGAAGGTGTTACATAAGTTTGGTGCCTTTGGGAAGCACCCATCATGAAAAGGAGTCTCCCTTTGCACATCAAGGGAGTGGCCAAGTTCAGAATTTCCATTGGCCCTCAAAAAACTATGAGATCCATATGATCTCTCACTCCCTTTAGGAGTCATATCCTACAAAAACATGGAAAGGGAATGTAATAGATTAGAAAATACAACTTTCTTATCAAGATCAAATCCTTTACCAACATAGTCGTTCACACACATGGAGTTGTGCATGAGCATTCCCCTCCTCTCAAGCAAAGGAAGAGCTAGCTGAGATGACTCTTGAAAAAAGTCCATTGGCTGCCCCAATCCTCCATAGCTATTTCACTCTTAAAAGTGCTGATGTAAGTCCTCTCTCATGCCTTCCCAATCAAAACTCTTCATGATCAGGGAATAGATCTTCATTGAATACATATGGCTAAGGAAGAATTCTTCAAATGCTCCTTGTAGGATCTTCTGCTTGAGCTTGGAAGCTCTAGCCAAAAATACCTTACCATGATAATAGATGACTCCTCCTTGGACTAAGTAGCCCTCTACTTGATACATTCCATCTAGTATCATACCTGTGTGGAGATCTTTGGAATACCCTACAAGCAGTTGATATTTCCAATAAAGATCCACATTGCTCAAAAATGACAGCATTGCTGATACATCCATGGGAGTGCTTGTCTTGTTGCTGATTGTATTTCTAACATTATACATGCCAAATGGTTTTTTGGAAGGTTGATCCTCCCATTCTTCTCCTCCCACACCGTTGTCTAAAAAAATAGTTTTGTTTTATATATAGAAAATAAGAGTCATATGAATGTTTGTCTTTAAGAAAATTTGCAATTCATTCATTTTTATTTAATATGGAGTTGACATGTAAAAACTTTAATATTAATAACAAAAATAATATATAAAATTATTATATATATATATATATATATATAGAGAGAGAGAGAGAGAGAGAGAGAGAGAGAGAGAGAGAGAGAGAGAGTCCTATGGAAATATGTTTTCTATTTCCAAATATGATTAAGACATGTAAATTTCAATATAAACTATATAATATACTATATAGAATTTGTTTTATATATAGAAATTGAGATTCCATAAATATATGCGTTCTACTTCCAAATATGATAAGGACATGTCTATCTTAATGTTATATATATATATATATATATATATATATATATATATATATATATATGTTTGTAATTTATTCATTTTTTAGCATGGGTTGATATAGAATATTTTAAATATAAATAGCAAAAATAATATTAATAAAGAAGATCGACTTCTATTTTTTTTTTTTTTTTTAATGAGAGTCCTATGGATGTATGTCTTTAGGAAGATTTGTAGTTCATTGATTTTTATTTAATATGTAGTTGACATGTAAAATTTTAAATATTTTTAACAAAAATAATATATAAAGTTATAAGATGTATATAATTTTGTATATAAATAGGGAGAGTCCTATGGATATATGTTTTTTACTTCCAAATTTAATTAGGACATGTACATTTCAATATCAACTATCTAATATATTATATGAAATTTGTTTTATATATAGAAATTGAGATTCCATGAATATATGTTTTCTACTGTCAAACACTTGTTCATTAAGAAGGCTTAATATTGCCTCATGCAACGTGATTATACTGGTGTATAGAGAGAAGGTTGCATGAAAAGGTAGGAACACATAGTACATCATTAAACTGACCATTCCAAGATGAATGGTTCCAGATCCTACAACACTAAGAGATCTATCATCACCAACATAAATATGTTTGGTGTTACAATCATTTAAAGAAGAAAACATGGCTTTATTTTTGGCCATTTGATAAGAAGCTCCATAATCAATTAGCCACTCATGAGAATGAGAAGAGGAAGATACATTTAATGCATAACCAGATCTTGATGCTTGAAAACCACAAGCAGAAAGTGCCATTCCTAAAGATGAAGGTGAAGAGTGCTCCAAATTGATGTTGTGCTTCTTCATTGTTGCTTCTAAGGCTTCCATCTTCTTAAAACATTTGGACTCTATATGGCCATCAGATTGCAAAAGTTGCAATGTCTATCTGTCTTCTTTCCTTTGTTTTTATATGCTTTATCATTTTGGTGAGTTTCTTTTTTAGTTTGCGGCTGAAATTGCTTAGGACCCTTGTTTGGTTTCAGACCATACCTTTTAGGATACTGCTTCTTGGGATTATTTTGATATGATTGTTGTTGGGCTGCTAAGGCTTTCTTAGAAGCATTTCCAGAAGTGATAAGACCAAGGTGTAAGATTTTTTCTTGTTCTCTTATCAAAGAATCACAAAAGGAATCAAAAGAGGGATTCTTGTAGGTGGTTCGTGAAGAAATGATCGCTTCTCTAGTGGAATGGAAGGCGGAAACAAATACAGAGTAAGCAGGGCCAAGCTTAGCAAGAATGCAATAGATGAGGCTACTATCTTCCTTTTTGACCTTACAACCTTCTAAAAGAAGTCTAAGGGTCTTGAATTTGGAGGAGAAATTATTAGGGTCCAAAGTAAGCAACTCATTTTCAAGCTAGTGAGCCCTGATTTGATTTTGAATTCTAAAGACAGTATTTAGCTTATCTAGGGCTTCATGAGGGTTGTCAATGTCAAGGATATGAAATCGAAGATCTTCAGCAATGGACATTCTTACCAACCATCGTGCTTGATCTTGTTTATTTTCCCATTTACCGACTTTATCATCATCAGAAGGTTTAGTTTCTACCCCTGTGGCTATTCTGTAAAGCCCTTTACTTATAAGTATATCTACAATGTGAGGTAGCCATTGGAAATAATTAGTGCTGTTAAGAATAATCGGGCATGCACTTTCCATTTTGTTAAAAAAATTGAAGCTAATAAAAGCTGAAACTAACTGCTCCAATGGAAAGATCTCAAAAATTAGGTCGTTTAAAAAAAAATGGCTCGAAAAACGACTTCTGGATGAAGAAGTTACGCCTTTGTGAAAAAACAAGTTGAAGATGCCGAATAGTTATGGGAACGGGATGAAGTGTGATTTTAAAAAAAAAATACCGCCCATTTTAACAATTTTTTTTTACAAAAGAAGCTTGAGAAAGAGATTTGAACCCAAGACCTCTATTCTCATAAACTAACCCCTCCCCAAGTGAGATAGTAAAAGGATTATGTTATTGTTTGAAAGGAGGAAGAGTTTTCTTTTTTTCTCTTTGGTGTGCGTGCCTTTTCCTGCACAAAAAAACACAAAAACCGAGAAAAAAAATGAAAAGCAAGCCTTACGACAGAATGTTATATTTTTGGTTACCTTACCAGCAACTATCAAATTTTTCACTATTTCTAATTTCCCAAGATCGCACAAAGACACGGGGAAAGAGCATACGTAGCAAAAAAAAATCCCTTTTCCTGTTTCTGATTTGCTGAGATCGCACGCAGCACAGAGTAAAGAGCATACACAAAGAAGAGGGTATAGATCCGACAAATAAATAAAACCCAAAAAACCAAAAATAAACAGAGGAAACCGAAATAAGTAGAACTATTAACAAATATAATTGCAAAATAGATGCTTTATACCTCTAGATCTAAACTGTCATAACTTGGGTAGCCGGAAACCTTTTCGCATGAAACAAAAGGCGTTCCTCACTGTAACAGATTTTTTGGACACAACAGAGCAATTCTCCAAGCCCAAAAATGTTTAGAAATAGTAGATCCACAAAACGGCATTCGCCATGTAGTCAAACTGGCTTCGGATTTTGATCAACAATGGACGCGGCCCTCAAAATAGCTCCGATACCATGTAGGAATTTATAGGGTAAGTTTCGTAGATCAAGAACCAAAGTTCACCACTCACAAACAGATCACAAATCAGTACACTAGTATAATCATGTGGTTAAAATCCTCAAAGAGGGAAACAGTCCACGGCTTGAGCCAACGCGGCCACTTCAGGAAATTTATTAATATAAAAAGAAAATTTACATATGTTTCTCTCATAAACGGTTACCGGACAAATGACCCTCCATGCTCTTTAAATAGAGATCCTGGACCAATCGAGTGTTAAGCCAGAGATCAAGTGTCATTAATACCGAGGTGAGAGATAACCGTCAGATCACTACAAATCATGACCGTTGGATCATAAGTTACAAATGTACATGGTAAAGAAACACACTTTACCTAACTCTACACTAGACTAAGTTATTTTTAACTATTTTCTATGTGTCGGAATATCCTAACGTTATACTAGTTTTATTGAGCCTAGAGGCTTATTCTAGAACCCAGTATGAAGGGATGTGTATGTTTGTCCTTCCTTCTGTTCCCTTTAAAATAAAAATAAAAACTAGAACTTACCTTCTAGATAGAAAAATAATATAGGCTATAATAATAAAAAAATCAATGTGTTGTGAAGTAATTAGAAGTAAAAAAAATTGTGTGAGTAATATATTTAAATCTTATACTTTTCAAAATATTTCAACAGGAAATTTAAATAAACTGTTTGAAGATCTAGTTTAACTAATCTATGTCCATATCAACTTCATATATATCTATATATAGAAAAAAATTTTGTTAAAATAAAATGTTTGATGATGATGATGATGATGATGATGGTTAACTGAGACCAAACTTTGGTCTATTGGACCTATAATTTTCTTACTTCTTAATTGTCTATCTTCTCATCTTTCTTGGCGAGATTGGTGTTGTAGCTTTCTTTTTCTTCTCTACGGTCTTCCAACTTCCTTTATCTTGCAACTCCTTCATCTCTTCTGATTCTTGGGATACTGGTGTCTTATCTTCGAGATCTGGGAGATCTGCTTTGTTACTAAATGAAGATTTATTTTCCGCGGTATTCGAATCCTCATAATTTTTGATGCTTGAGGGGCTTTCGAGTTCGTTTTTTTTTGTTGGGAAGGGCTTCCCCCTTGCTTGTCTTGAGGGTTGTTTCTTTCTTGCATGATTTCTTGCGATTCAGATTTTTCTGGAGAGTATTATTCCTTGATGACAGTGTAATGTTCTTTTTGTGTTCCTTCCCACCATGTAGACCTATAGTGATTATTTCTAGCAGAATTTTTCTGGGAGAATCTTGGGCAATTTTTGGCTAGATGGTCTGTCTCAAAGCAGGATCGACATCTGAAGAGGACACTTTCATAGTTGAGTTTCTAGTTCCATACATAGTCTTTGCTTGTTAGGATTATTTCAGCTGGGACTCTAACGCTGAAGTCCATTTCTACATAGATGCATGCATAGGTGGTTCTAACATATACTCTATTTCTGGGCACCTGCAGTAAAATTTCCCAATTGCATTTCCAATGGCTTTTAGTGAGGAGAGATTCCAGGGATGCAAAGGTAGGTTTGGCAATTTGACCCAAACTGGTGCTAAGGTTATGACTGTTGTTGAGGGATTGAATGATGGGTTCCATGGCTTCATGAGTAGGCCCGAGTTTTCCCAAAACCTAGGGCTGGAATCTAAAATGCATTGCCTACTTTCAGAGTTTTCAAAATCTACTATAAAGAAACCCTTAGCACAAGGGTAGATATTAATTTCATCGGAAATGACAAGCTTCCATACTTTCGAGATCCAACTGTGGAGAGATGGCAACTGTGGCCAAAAGCCATTAAACTGGAAAATGAAGGCACTTTCAGAAAACTCAATATGGGCAGGGGCTTGACTATCAGAGGCGAACATAATTGGGCTAAAAATTATCTTAGCGAAGCTGGGAGCTATACTGCGGAAGAGATGCTATCCAACCCTGCGAAGGAGATGTGAAACCCGTTCGATGAAGAGAAGAGAGCGGAGGTTTAAACAACACTTTTCTATAAAGCCACGAGGAAGATAGAAGATTTTTTGCAGAAGCGAGGCCACTGGATTGAATCTCCTAAAAATCTCGCTAAAGAGATGCTATCGAACCTTGTGGAAGAGATGCGAAACAGACAAAAGATTTTTTGTAGAAGCGAGGCTGCTGGATCGAATCTCTAAAAAATCTAATTTCAAAGCTATAATCTGAAATGCTAAAAAAATTTCTTGTGTTCTCCAACAACGATCTGAAAGGACCAAATCTGAAAGGACCGAAGGATTAAATTGATAAATTTAATCCTACCGAATCTGCAATCATAAATTTCTCACGTTCTCCAACAGCTACCTGAAATCGTGAGTTGCCTAGCTCTGAATCTACTGGTCATGCCAAAGGAAAATATCTAATTCAAATCTCTGAGATTAGATATCTAATTACTCCAAAGCTTGCGTTCTCAAATTGCTCGCACTATCAAATTGCTCTGTAATCTCAAATTTCTCACGCGGAGGAGATGCGAAGAGATGTGGAAGACATCTGCACGAGGAAGATATGTGGAAGAGATGTGGAGGAAGATCTACGGAAGATAAAATATTCAATATGGGTTATCAATAAACTATTTTAATATGAATTAATATTCACATATATTTAAAAATATATTAATAATAATAAATCATTTTAATTTGTGTATGTAATTTAAATGGTTTTAATATCAATTACGTATTATTTTAAAATAATTATGTATATATCATGAAAAAAATCAATTTATGCTTAAAACATCTATTTGGTCCTATATATAGTCTATTTACCATTCACACATATAATTCAAACAAAGAAAAATAACACATTGTAGTATCATATATTTTTGCTAATTTAAAATGAATAACGGATTTTTCTAGGACATGCCATTATGCAATTTATTAGGCCTGTTGAAAAACCATTTGATTTATTTTTATGTTTATATACAAAACTCATATTATGCTTAGTATGAGATATTTTGTTAATTTAAAATAAATAACTAACTTTTTTGGAGACTACAAATACTATCACCACATTCTCGATGTGGCAAAGTCATTTGGTTATGCAAAGTTAATTTATAGAGCATTTATGGATTAAGCATAAGTGTAGATTCATCTTAGCCCTACATCCATGATAGTTTCAAATATATCAAAAGTGCAATATTGTTTTACATCACAAAAAGTGAGAAAATGTTCTAGATACATCTAACATCAATTCAAAATATTTTATCCCTTTTGTACGAAGGGTTATAATGGATTTATATTGGTTCTTTCAATATATATGTGTGTATGCACTATTTATCAACTTTATGCTCATTATTGAAGAAATTACATACTAGCCTAGATCTATCTCAATTCTAATTCTACAACCAATATGAATGGATGTGTAAGTTTGTTCATCCATAAAAAAATAAAAATAAATAGAAAAATAATATGGGTTGTAATAATAATAAAAAATGAATATGTTGTAAAGTAATTAGAAGTAAAAATATGTGTGAGTAATATATTTAAATTTTATATTTTTCAAAAATATTTCAACAAGAAATTTAAATTGAAGACCTATTTTAACTAATTTATGTCCATATATATATATATATATATATATATATAATTGATAAAATAAAAAATTTTAGTGTCGTGTATAAAAAAATTCAATGTGGGTTATGAATTAAATATTTTAACATGAATTAATATTAATATTCACATATATTCATAAAAAAAAAAAAAAAAACTATGCTTAAAACCTTTATTTGTTTCTATATATACTCTTTTTATCATTCACAAATATAATTTAAATAATGAAAAATAACACATTGTGTTTTGCACTCAAAAGAAGTTTGCGTGTTAGATCCATACTTAAAATGGATCTAAGCAGGTGTTTACATACAAATCCGATATCGTAGTAATATCATATATTTTTTATTTAAAATGAATAACATATTTTTCTGGAACAAACCACTATCCAACTTATTAGGCTTGTTGCAAAGCCATTTGATTTCATTTATATTTATATACAAATCTCATATTATGCTTAGTATGAGATATTTTGTTAATTTAAAATGAATAACAAACTTTTTTGGAGACTACAAATACTATCACCACATTCTCTATGTGGCAAAGTCATTTGGTTATGCAAAGTTAATTTCTAGAGAATTTATTGTTTAAGCATAAACGTAGATTCATCTTAGCCCTACATCCATGATAGTTTCAAAAAGATCAAAAATACAATATTGTTTTACATCACAAAACTTGAGAAAAGGAAGGTTGTAGATCCATATAATGTTTATAATTCAAAATATTTTATCCCACTTCGTGCTTATTCGAAGGTTTATAATGGATTTATTTTTATTGTTTATATATATGTGTGTGTTTACACTATGTATCAACTTTATGCTCATCATTGAAGAAATTGCATACTAGCTTAGATCTATCTCAAACCCAGATCTACTAAGTGCCTAGATGAATCAATTCTATCTTCACTCTAAAGAGGCTCACATATTAAGAGATTCTCTAAGAACTAAGAGATTTCATCCCTCTTGGGATCCTAAGTTAAGATGGATCTAAACTAATTTAATTTCATCCTTGAAATAGACTATATTTCACAATACCATGAGTTCTCATTAACCACTAGTTGAAATTATTTATTTATATTTATATTTATAGTTTTATTTTATTTTGTCTCAGTCAAAATGTTTAAAGAACATTACATTACGTTGTGTTACATATCTTTACCATATAGAACCACAAATCATATCTTCACTCAATGTATAATACTATATTAAAACTATATATTAAAAAAAAAAAATTCGTATCATCCTCATCAATTTTTAATTTATATAAAAAAATGATATAATATTTAATGTGACAATATATATAATTTAAATTTCGATTAAATTCATTTATCAATCTTAATATTTAGTAAATACAAATTAAAATGATGTAATCCATCATCTCACTTTTTTTTAAACGTGCATAAACGTTCCAAGATGAACGAAGATTAAACCAATGATTTTGGGTGACATAAGTTACACTCATTATTTTCCTTCCCTTACAAATATTCCACTTGGGAAATTGTTTACCTTGATTTTAGATGTTCATTACATCTTAAAAGAGAAGAGAAAACTAATATGGTTAATTTATTTTAAATTCTCATTCAAGAGTCGTTTGAATATTTTGATAAAAATAGCTAAAATCACACAATTACTAAACAAACACTTATATATTATTCACAAATGGTGTATGTGTAAACACACTCACACACATATTTACATTCTGATTACTCTATTAAATAGAGTTTTTGAGATCCAACTTATTTATAATTTAGAAAGAGAGGTTGAAAGAATTTCTCAACCATCACAAACCAATTTCTAAAATATGGAATGTAAGCATTAACTCCAACATCCCCCCTTAATGATTACATTACATGAAAATAACAAAATAATCAAGCTTATCAGTAGATGCTCCATCAAGTTGCCTCATAACCCTTGGGAAGGTGTAGTTGGCAAGTTGGATTCCCGAGTTCCCTTCCTCAACTCCAGAATCAAGGACCTCCCAAAGTCAATTAGTGGACATCATCCCAATCTGTCGCATAACCTCATTAGGAAACCACTTCCATGTCTACCACTAATGAGGGATCCTTCCCTAGATCCGCAACTGCCATACTATCTGGACAACCATCCATATTGAGCCTTACTGCCACTTGATCTCTTCAAAAAAAAAATTGATTGCAATCACTGAACTCCTAGTCATTCTATGGACGAGCTCCCATCCACCGAGATACATGGGTGCCAACCGCTGTACTCGCTAGTTATCTAGAAAAGCCGTCTAGATACAGAATGTATCTAGAATCAATGTTACAAAATGACCTTTTTATCTAATTTGATATTCATCACTTAATTTACAAACAAATTATAATACTACTAAACTACAAAGATTTCAACACACTAGATAACACAAAAAAGATATTGGTCTCAATACATAGATCCAAAAAAAAAATGTGGTGTTTGGATTGCAATAAATATCTTGTGATCTGGAAGTCCGGTCGAGGGAAATTTTTTTTTATTTTTTTTTGGCATCATCTCCGGTTTAATCCACTACAGGTCTTGCACGAAACTCCGCTTCGCTCGCTATTTTCCAGGGATGAAAATCAAACTTGTATGACCGTTTGGTTCACTTTGGAGGCGTTCTGAAAACGTAGAAACTCCAAAAACCATTATAGTCACGGTAACAGTGACTGCCACAACACATTTCTATGATGATCAGTTGCAAATCCGAAACATTACAGTATGCCAAGATTCGAATGGGGAAAGCCAGGCAGAGGCTACAACGTTGGTGGCCATTTTTGAACAAATTATCATCGAAATAAAGCTCCAATAACAATCCCTTTGAAGACACAAAATTAACCAAACCACATGTGAGAATGTCTCTAGCTCTCTGGGCATTAGCCGAACAGTCGATACTATCTCCACGAACACCCAAATCTGTAACCATTATTGTTGGGAATATATATTTTCATGGTCTTATCAAAAAATTATCCCAGGTTGTTAGGATCTACCAGAATCATTGAAGGGAGCTCAGTTTTTCATTGGCGGACAAACCTTCTTCTACACTGATTGTTTCCATACTCACCGCGTAAAATGGATAATCAAAACACGCATTAACCATTCCACAAACAAACCATATCCTCTGCAACCGTTACATCTGTATCCACCACATATGTACTGATAAAGGAGACGGTGACGATGGATAAAATGTTGAAGCTGCTGTGGTGCCCTTTCTTCGGTTGCCATGCTCAAATTTCTATCGATTTCCCACTGCAGCCAAACTATCTGGTGTAATCCCAAAAACCACAAAAATTACTGGTCTTCGATCCACGGGCTCTTTTCCACGTCTGGCCATGCTCCTTCCACGACCGCAACTAAACACAACATTTTAGGCTCTGCGGAATCAATACCACTGCAAAAAGCGCTAAAAAAAATAATAATAAATAAATAAATAACACTCAACAAAGCACTGCACAGTTTTAAGAATTTCCTCACAACACAACACACAGGCCTCTGATCCTGTGCTCGGATACCATGATAGAAATAACTACAAATCACACAATTACTAAACAAACACTCGTATATTATTCACAAATGGTGTATGTGTAAACACACTCACACACAGATTACATTCAGATCACTCTATTAAATAGAGTTTCTGAGATCCAACTTATTCCTAATTTAGATAGAGAGGTTGAGAGAATTTCTCAACCATCACAAACCAATTTCTAAAATATGGAATGTAAGCATTAACTCCAACATATTTTTCTTTTAAGGCTGAGATAAAGGCTTATTTTCTATGGATATGATCAAATTCGTACTTTCCCATTTGATTGAGAAATAAGTATATTTTTCCAAGTCTTCGATATTTTTGATTAAGTATTATTACCTTCTTAAGATGTCTTGTTCTTGATTTCAACCATCCAAAAATACCCATTCCCATTCACCCATGGACTCCTTATTACCTACTTCTATGTCTCTCTTCTTTTTTTGGAAAAGTCAAGTTTTCATTTAAAATATAGCAATGAAATAGAAAATCTTATTCATAGAATTTAGAATCAAACAATATCAAACCTATGTGTGTTTAAAAAAATATATTTTTCGTATGATGAATACATGACATCACTACACTTTTAATTTTACTTAATCACACATATTTACTTTACACTTACATTTACATCTTTTTCTTAAATCAGTGCAATAATTGTAAGACGTACATTTTCTAAAGCTTTTCATTCCCTTGGTTGTACAAGGACTAATAAATCTACTAGTTTTTCTCAACATCATCCAGATGGGAGAGAACCTATTCACAATGTTGTAAAAGCACAAATCGTTTAGCCTAAGATTCTTGCATTTTGTATTTGCATTTCAATGAGATATAAGTCATTAACTAGGTTATGTCTAATAGCTCTCCTTCTATTAAAATTATCTAACCATTTATATTTAAGGATCACTCATGTGAAGGACCTATATTCCAACTCAACTATCTCTTGAATGATGCTAACATAGTCAAGTTGTCCTTCTCTTGGGGTTTTATCCAATAAACTCACACAACTTATTTGATCAAATGCAGCAAACACTCCATAATTACAAGTTTGTTTGAAACACTTTCCTATCTCAACTCTAAAATTATGACCATATAGTCACATTGCAAAGTGTGTTTGTACCTTCATGTGTCCATAAATTTTCATATTAAAATTGATAATTATACTTAATTCTAGAAATTCATAAATATATTTAATTTAAATTTATACACTTAATTTGATGGTCCATCACATACCATCATTTCACATCTGATGGCTATATTCAATTAATCTAGTTTACTTTCTTGTCCCAATTTATATATTTTCTTATTCAGACACCAATTTATATATTTTCTCATTCAGACATATTTGTGCACTATACAAGTCACTCATAATGTAATTTTACAAGAATACAAGAGTTTGGCCTTGTAAATGATTATATAGCTTCCTATCATTTTTTATGCATTTCATTTTACATCATTATCCAAAGTCTATAAAGCCGTCATCTTGAAAAAAATAAATTAATTTAAAGTCGTTTATCCTTGGCTAAGATGCCACTAAACACTTATACTACTCGTTTAGAAAAGAATAATTATTTAATAAAAAGAATTATAATTATAGATATATGTCAAATCAATATATTTCCTCTCTAAATATATGTTTCTCTATTTTTTCATGTTTCTCCCTTTCAAATAAATTTTTAATACGATTACCATCACACATTAATGGAGAATCTACGTGCATTTCAAGAATTCAAACTAAAAAAATAGTATTCAATAATAATGTATTCTTCATCCATATTACACACTCTCAGATGTGTTTGTTTCCTTAAAGACCCCTTAAGTGTTTTCATGTATCTTTTAAAGAAGAAATTCCATCTGCAACTCACCACGTGACCAACTAATTGAATAGGTTCAACCAAATGTGTGAGAATATGGTGTTGAGTATCCATAAAACTAGTGGGCATTTTTTTCAAAAAAAAATATAACATTTTTAATATCTCATTATTTCAGATGGGAATGGTAATAACATGTATTTCTTTGATGTGATCTACTCAAAGTCAAGGTTTCCCTTCATAATATCTACTTATTAATTTTTTTAAAAGTAATATATTTTAATGGAAATGCTTTAATGGAAGATAAATTAATGGTTTTAATAAATTTTTAATAAACAACATCAAAAATACAAATAATTATTAATCATCCAATGGCATGATACAAATCTTCTGTGCGACTAGTGTATTGATGTGTAATGGTTTGACTTACATTTTAACCATATGATTGCTATCATTGGTTATAATATGGTAACAATATTACAAGGGTTACAGTTAAACTTGGGATTCTCATATATGTTATATCACAATGACATTAATAATTATACATTTAACAAATTATGGTCATCTTATGTGACAAGATTAAAAAATTCGCTCCCAATTAAGAGTCATATCTTATTAATAATCTAATAATTCGAATCACTTTCTTCAAAATCTCTAAGTCTTCCTCAAATACTATTCATGGTGAAAAAAAAAAAAATGGGCTATTCACATACATTGTTTCTTTTTCTCTTAAAAATTTCTTTGTCTTCAACACAAATACATCTCTTTTATGCATTTTTATTACTGGGATATTTTTTGTTTGTTACACATTATTCATTAAGTTTTTCCCACCAATAATAAAATATTGTGAACATATTCAATGTCGCTATAATGACCTTTTCACTCTCTATGCGATCAATTGTGGTGAAGTAGGAGTTTGAACCTTTTAAAGGTCCATCGCATTATTGACCTTTCCCCTAGATTAAAGTGTCAAGATTCATCCAAGTTTTGAAGGTTGTGGCTTCACCATATGTTTCTTTAAAACCATTATTAGAGAAGTCATGTATAGTCATGATGTTCATATCATTTTCACAAACTTATCCATTATATGATGTCTCTAGCGATGAAGGGAATCTTGAAGAAATTATGCAATCATATTTTGAAGAAGAAGAAGTTAAAGTAACAAAGATTGTATTAATTCTTGATCTAATATTATTATGGTATTCATCCATGTTTTGGTAGGAATATAATTTAAAAATGAAATGGGTTTAAGGTTCATATAAAAATATTTGCAATGCTTGTTAATAGGCATAAAGAGGAAAACATAAATATCAAAGTGTTTTTATTGTGAAACAAAATTCGAGTATGATCTATATGGATATTGTTGGCCACCCACCTATTCCAATTTCACCCCAAAACTGTTTCGTTCAGTTTCCTTAACTATACCACAATTTACTACTTTTGGCATTTTTTAGGACCTGAACTTCCATAACTGTTTTGAGACCCTAAACGACGTTTTTTTCGAAAACTAGAAAACTCGTAGCTTGCGATAAGGGTTTATAGCCGAATTTTTTATTCCTTGGATATATATTTCTAACAAGGTATCATACACATCAAAAAAATAGCATATATAAAAGTTACGACCCCAGGAATTTGGTGTACCAACTAACCCCAACGGGGCCCACAAAATTTTGGCGCTTCATGTCCTAGGGTTAGGTTTTTAGATGTTTGGGATTTTCCCTTCTTTCTCAACAAAAAAAGGCATGTGAGCCTCATTGTAACACAATTTAGAGACGTGTAGCCTTCACATCTCTTCTCAGGAATGAGCTACCATCACCTGAGCTAATTTATTTCCATTCTGCATGTAAACAATTTTTAGTATTTTGTTATTAATGAATTGAAGTTTAGTTTTCACTGTAGCTCTATGTTTCTATTTAAATGAATATTTCATTTCATTCTTGCATAAATCTGGATCAAAATGTCTCTAGAAATTGTCAAAGAGAGTTGTAGTTATTAATATGTGAATACTCTTGTGTTTACCACCCAACATAGTCTTCATGGTGCCCATGATATTTTTCTTGTTCATTAAATGCCTCAAGTTTCTAGCAAATTTCCTTTGTGGAATTGTATGGATATTTCCTTGGAAGGTTCTAGATGCCTCATCCTCCCAACATATGATCACACCCCTATATATATAAATTGTTTTTGTTTTCTGCGAGAAATAATAAATAGAATTAGGCAGAATATATAAAATATGTTTATTTATGTGTTATTATTACTATATTCCTTTATCTCTAAATAGCATTATGATTTTGTAATATTCCAAATTAGGAAAAATGGGAATATAGCACATAAACTGGAAAATGCAGTAAAAATATCAACACACCAATAGGAGATGATCATAGAGCCATCTTATTACACATTATAGCAGAAAAGGGAGTACAAGATATTTAGGAAAAATGATCTGGATTTTATGCAGGAACGCAACATAATACACATATAGCCATAAACACAGAGATGCATTGGAAATAATGCTTCATTTTATTAATAAAACAAATGGCTGAAATAAACAGCTAGGGCACTGGTAGGCGTATCTCTGAGAAGAGATGTGGCGGCTACAGGCCTCTAAACTATGTTACAATGATACATAATGAAAATGAGCGAGTGAGGGCACTGGTAGCATATCTATGAGAAGAGATGTGTCTGCTACAGGCCTCCCCATTGTGTTACAGAACTGAAAATATGGGAACAAGTGAGCTAGGGAACTGGTAGCACTTATCTATAACAAGAGATGTGTCGGCTCCCAGCCCCCTGAACTGTGTTACAATGAGGCTCGAAGGCCTATTTATTGTGGAGAAACAATTTAAAATCTGAAACGCCCAAAAACCTAACCCTAGGAGATGAAGCGCCAAAACTGTGGGCCCTGTTTGGGTAAATTGGTTTTTCAACTTCCCCGGGACGTAACTTTGGCATCCGATCTTCATTTAACGCGCTCAATAGCTCGTTAGAAATATCTGTCCAAAGTCTACAACTTTTGAGTAAGAAACATTGGTCTATGAGCCTTGTTGCTCCCCATTTTCCCAAAAAGCATCATTTAGGGCCTCAAAACGGCTCTGAAAGTTCAGGACCCAAAAAAATTCTATAAATAGTAAGTTGTGTTGAAACTTACAAACTGAAATAACTGATGGTGGGGGTTCAAATGGACTTAGTGGGTGGCCACCAACATCCACCTGGATCATTAAGTCCCCAAAACGGGTCTGGAAGTGCAGGACCTGAAAACCTGCTAAAAATAGTAAGTTTTGCTGAAGCTGAAAAACTGAAAGAATTGATGCTACAGGTCCAAATGGAATAGGTGGGCAACCACTGATATCCACCTGGATCATTCCTCCCTCCTTAGGAAGCAATGGTCTCCATTGCGTTAAGTTCCTCCATGGGGGTGGGGGGGGTGGGGCAAATTCTACTGAAATTGGTGTTGGATTTGTCCAGGATGTCGCAGACGTGTTGGTAGACGTGTTGGATGTAGATGCGCCACTGGTGGGCAGCCGTTGAGGATCTGGGAAAATTTATCCATCATCGCGTTCCTCTGGTTCTCGAGGGCCTCCTCGAATGATATTTTGATAGGAACTCATGCTCCCTCGTCTTTCTTTCCTTCCGTCATGGAGGGTCGTTGGGGTTGCGAGGTTGAACTCCTTATACCCTGGGCACGTTGGGGAAATGAGAAGAAAAATAGAGAAAGAGCAAACCCACTCTGATACCAATAATCTGGATTTTATGCAGGAAAGCAACATAATACACATATAGCCATAAACATAGATATGCAGTAGAAATAATGCTTCATTTTATTAATAAAAAAAATGACTAAAATAAACAGCTAGGGCACTGGTAGGGATATCTCTGAGAAGAGATGTGGCGGCTACAGGCCTCTAAACTGTGTTACAATGATGCATAATGGAAATGAGCGAGCGAGGGCACTGGTATCATATCTCTGAGAAGAGATGTGTCAGCTACAAGCCTCCCCACTATGTTACAGAATTGAAAATATGGGAACAAGCGAGCTAGGGAACTAGTAGCACTTATCTCTAACAAGAGATGTGTCAGCTCCCAGCCCCCTAAACTATGTTACAATGAGGCTCAAAGGCCTATTTATTGTTGAGAAACAATGTAAAATCTAAAACATCCAAAAACCTAACCCTAGGAGATGAAGCGACAAAACTGTGGGCCCCGTTTGGGTAAATTGGTGTTTCAACTTCCCCGAGATGTAGCTTTGGCATTTGATCTCCGTTTGACATGATCAATAGCTCATTAGGAAGATCTGTCCGAGGGCTACAACTTTTGAGTGAGAAACATTGGTCTATGACCCTTGTTGCTCCCCGTTTTCCCAAAAAGCGTCGTTTAGGGCCTCAAAACGGCTCCGGAAGTTCAGGACCCAAAAAACTTCTATAAATAGTAAGTTGTGTTGAAACTTAAAAACTGAAATAATTGATGGTGGGAGTTCAAATGGACTCAGTGGGTGGCCACCAATATCCACCTGGATCATTAAGTCCCCAAAACGGCTTCGGGAGTGCAGGACCCGAAAACCTGCTAAAAATAGTAAGTTTTGCTAAAGCTGAAAAACTAAAAGAATTGATTCTGTGGGTCCAAATGGAATAGGTGGGCGGCCACTGATATCCACCTGGATCAAAAAAGATACTCAAGCTAGGCAAAACAAACCTCAAATGACCTAGTACATAAAATATGGAATGTTTCTTCTACATAAAATGTCGGAGGACATATGACTTCACAATCCTATGGAGAATAACTACAGGGTCAAACTGAACATACAAATAATTTCTGATATAATTCTTAGAAAATGGCGCGATCAAAGTTCTAGGCTTTCTAGCACCAATTCAAGACAACCTAGAAGGGTTTTCCCAAAATACATCATTTGAAAGTTGTAGCCCAAGGGCTGAATAACACACTACAACTGGGTAACTGATAGGAGGTGGCTGATATAATATAAAAATGGTTGATATTCCTCCAATATATCCTCCATATGAAGGGTTTCTGCCCTCACTGGAAAACCCACTCACAAACTTCGGCACTAAGCCCTCCACTGCAACTACCGTGTAAACTAACGCAGTTTCTGAAGGAGTCTGCGTTGCTGAAGATGGCTGAATCTTAGCCTTAAGACAGATGGTGGAAATGAAGCTCAAGGAACCCCCTAATAGGTCTCCTGGATGAAGGGTTACTCTCCTCACTGGAAAATAGGCTCATCAACTTGGGTACTTGACCCTCCACTACAACTTCCTTGCATAATAATCCAATTCCTAAAGGATACTGTGATACTGATTAAGGGGGAAGCTTGGCCTGATACCGGATAGTGGAATGAAGCTCAAAGAACCACTCATGAGTGGGCACTCTAAGTCCCCCGAGGATGAGGGTGGGATTTCCGCTCGGAAACACCCTTGTGCTAAACAACATAGCAAACTCCACTAAACAACTGAAGCGTGCAAAAAGTCATAAAATACCAAACATAAAAAATAATTAGAATGCCCTCCAGGGCTTCCATCCCCTTCCTTATATGCTTTTTGAGCCTCCTCACCCTTGGTCCCACTCATTAAAGATGTTACTCTCATGGATACTCCCTCCCAATAACACTGCGTTGTACCTCAATAACTCTCCACTACCTCCATACCAGCGCTGTTGATTTGGTCAAACTTGACCCCATCCACATGCTTCAACCTCTATTCACACCAAAGAGTGCTTGATTCAACTGATAAGATTATCCACATTCACATTAGAAGTGGTTTTATTCCTACTAAATATATTTATGGGTCTCCCTACCCTCTTATTCATCTATCTTAATAACAAAAGAAAAAAAAATATTCCAACTAGTTGAAAGCTAATTAGGAATATTACAGTCCTCCCCTCACAAATGTTGCTTGTGCTCAAGAAACTACAAGGATGAATGCTGCAAAATCTCCTTTCCTTCCCCTGTGGCATCCTCATCTGATAAGCTCCTCCACTGAATTAGATGTTCTCCAATCAATATACCCCTTAGTTGCCCCTCCCAAGTGTGCAAGTTAGCCTTTGGTGATAAAACCAAATGGCTCACATCCTAAAGAAGTGGGAGATCCATGGTGGAAACTATATGTTTTCTAATTCCCTCATTGAGGCATGGGACATGAAAAGTGTTAGAGGTCTTACTCCCAATGAGAAGCTCCAACCCATGTGTTATTCCTCCAACAAGATGGATCACCATGTGTGGCCCATAAAGAAACTTCGCAATCTCCTTATTCTGCAATATGAATGGTCTATATGGCTGAAAGTGGGGTTAGAACAAGGTGTCCCCCCATGTTTTCTCTCTTCCCATCCATGATCTATGTAGAGCTCCTGCCAATCTTGGGCTGTAGTAATGTTGCCTTCAAGAGACCGAAATACATCCTGACTCTTGGGTATCCGATCTTTGGTTCTAAGAACCTTGCTTACCACATTCATTCTAAAAACAGTGATTAAAACATCATCAATATATGGAAAAAAAAAGAGATACACTGACTGGCATATGAAATACCAGATGGTGATAATAGTCCCTCAAGTGGAACCAACGCAGTTCTGCTCCTTGCTACCCCAGAACACATTCTAGTAAGTAGCTTCCCAGCCACTTTCTTACTGCCCCTATCTGCTCATCTGCCTGGGGGTATAAAATGATGTTTTGTGTCAACTGAGTACACCCCAAACAATACAACATATGTTCAAGGCCTTCTAGGAAGTGGCCATCCCCATCACTGATTGTGGTTCCAAGAAGGCCATGAAGTCCAAGGAGAGGATAGCCCTCTTATGGAGTAATGCACTGTAAATGAATGTCAAAGGAATGGAAATGCTTTGTTAGTTGATAAATAAGTACAAAGACACAACCCTTACCATGCACTATTGGCAAGCTAGCGATGAGGTCCATAGATGAGCTCTCCCATCTCTTTCCCTAAAAAGTGAGTGGTTGTAACAACCTTTCTGGATTGTTGTCTCCCTCCTCATTCTTCAAGAAAACTACACATCTTCGGATATGATGGAGCACATCCTACTTGAGACCCTCCCATGAGAATCTCTCCCAAATGGCTTGATATGTTATGATGAAATCTTGGTGATTGGAAAGGAGTGAATCATGTGCTGCATGTAGAACCTTCTGCTTGAGATTAGAACCTCTAGTCAAGAAGATATGATCCTGGTAATAGATGACTCCATCCATCACTCTATACCTCTCATCAGTCACCTTCCCATCAAGCACTTCACATGTGAAGTGGTCTTTGGAATACTCCACCAATAGTTGGGACTCCAAATCTGGATCCATCCTCAACCATGACAACATTGATGGCCTTTGTGATAAGTCACCTGTCACCTCACTGCTACCCTCTTTGACATGCTCAATGCCAAAGCCACATGCCGAAATACTACTACTCCACCTTTGTTTCCCTCCTTGCAGATGTTTTTGCTCAAGAGAAGATTGAAGTTTAGGGTGGTCAATCTTTCTTGGAAGCTATTGCTACTCTAAAACTTCCCGAGTTTGGAAAATGCATGTATGAGTGCCAAAAAACCCTTACCATATATGGAAGGATTCTTCTTATATGGAAGCATCTCCTGACTCTCAAAGGTTGTGGAGCAGTCCCTATGTGTAATGTCCCTACTTAGCCTTACCTAAGAGGAGACATTAAATTTTAATTTATTTTATGCTTTATGAATAAATGAGGACATGTAAAACTCCTAATAAATCAATGCCCATGTGAACAAAGACAAATCTGGGCTATGTAAATAATTACTTGTAGGTGTGAAAGAGGATTGAGGCAAAGATTGGGTCCACCTTGACCAAATAAACTGCGCTGTCTAGGTTCAATGCATCTTCAAGAGGGACTGCACAGTTCTAGAAGGGAGCCTCTAATGTGAAGAGGGGTGACTCATCAAAGTGGTTTAGGGTTTGCAAAGGCTTGCTCATGTTATAAAAAGGAGGATAAGACACAAGAAGAGGTTGTTTATGAATTATATTTCTGAAGTATTTGTCTGTTTAGAAAAATACTGTTCTCTATTGTTCAGTGGAGGATTGTGATTGGAATTCCTGTTTAGGGATTTCGTCTCTTCCCTTGAGGATAATTGGAGGAGTTCTTTGCTAAATTTGGCCAATATATGGTTTGAGACCAAGCTCTATCTTTCATGAGCAGCGCTGGCCCATTGAGGGTTTTGCAGCTGCTATCTTTTGTAGCAAGTGGCATTGTAGATCTGCTTAGATCTAGTTGTTTTTGAGAGGCTTTATCTATTGGAGAGTGTTCTTCAGCCTCCAAGGAGTTAGATAATCTATATTTTATATCAGATCTATATTTTTCATTCCATGTACTCAGTCTCCTTCACCCTCTACGCAGTTTCTACTTCATACTGCGTTATTTTGTGAGAGGGCTTTGTTATTTCAGTTTGCTATCAGTTTGGTGGAAGATCTCTTGGTGTTAGGCTTGCCTTCCCTTGGTGATCCATGGATTGGGTTGCTAATCCATGTATCTATAGATCTGATCTATTTCAGTAATAAAATTTATCTTCAGAAATTTTTGGGTTTTCTGTAGCACATTATATTGTAATTCAGATCTACAGCTTAATATGCAGTATTTTGATGTAATTCCAATTGGATATTATTCTTAAAGTATTGTAGCTTCCAGATATTTATTAGATCTGATGTTTCATCCATATATCCATCCTAAATCTAAAATTTAATTTACAGCAGCTAAACCACCTGGAAAATAACGCTGTCTATGTATTTCTGCAGTTTATTTCTAGTTGCAGCTCTTATTTCTGAAGGGATCTTGCCCTAGTACTTCTTGTAATTAATTGTAAAGGAAATAAGCTAATATGTAATACTGATTTAATGTTACATTAATGAAATATCAGACCTTTGGCTGACCTCCTCTAGGTTTCAGTTAGATCTGCGCAATTCTAGTAGCTGGGGTTTTCATTTTGTAGCAGTCTCTCTCTTTGGCTGATTTCTAGCTAGTCTTGTTTCCGGGAGATCTGTTTAACATTCTTAAACTCATTTTTTTCTATTGAAATTGCATATACATGTCACATACAGCTTGAATGAGGGTATCCCAGCCCTGATATTTGTTTTCATTGCTCAGATTTTTTTATACAACGTTTTCATTGAAGGCCTTGTTGAGATTCCTGAATTGGGATTATTCCAAGTTCTATAGGCAGAGTCTACAGTTGGCCAGGTAGCCTCTATTTCTCACCCTCTTTTCAGAGGTGACATAACCAATAAATTCCTCTGTAGTCCATCTCTAACATAGAATCTTGAGAATCCCCAAAAAGGGACATTACAGTGGTATCAGAGCTCCACTCTTGGCACAGCCTGTGCTAGCTTTGGAGCCTTAGTCATGCTGCATTCCGAAGATGAAGATCCTATTTTTGAGAGGGAGAGGAGATACCATAATATAAGTCATAGAAAGTATTACTATACTACTGTTGACCTTGACAAGGGTCAAGATAAGGGGAAAGGCCCTGAGTTGAATGATAAAGATAAGGAGGCAGAAGAGTTTGCAAAAAATCTCTTAGAAACCATGCAAGATCTATCCAAGGAAATAAAGGAGATGAGGATGGAAAGAATGAGGGAGTCCCTTGGAAGACTCCATCAAGGAGAGAGTTATGAAATGTCTCAGTTTTGGACTGGTCCATCGGTGAGCTTGCCACAAGCTCCACAGATTTCACAATGCTCTACAATGCCTACCTTCTTGGCTGTAGAGAATGAAGGGCTTCAAGATTCAACCTCTTTGGAAGGTTACTTTGCAGGATATGATTCAAAAAGCCAAAAATTCAAAGATAACTTGAGCTTTCAATATTTCTGCCATCTAAAGGACGGGAGGAGACCATTGCAGAAGTATAGAGATGGAGGTTTCCGTCATGGGAGGCACCACACCATGGGCAGGTTCTTCTTGCCTAAGTTTGATGGATCACCCTCTTGTTCAGCTAAAGCATGGGTGGAAAATTTGGACATCTACTTCCAGCTGAATAAAGTGCCTGAAGTAGAAGCCATTAAGATTTTTTCACTGCATTTGATGGAGAAGCCCACAACTGGTGGTTTCATGGACTTTCTACATTGGGGCATAGTAATGTGTCCACTTATGCTGAGTTCACTAGGAGACTAGTGGAAATATTTGATCGGAAGGATCCGGAGGCCCCTTTCATAAGCTTGGCCAAGCTTAAGCAGAGAGGAGATGTTGAAGCCTATATTTCTGAATTTTTTAGGCTGTCTGTTATGGTTCCTGATCTTTCAGTTGCAAGGAGAGTTTATATGTTCATATATGGCTTGGAGGGACCTTTGCATGGGTTGGTCAAGTCTACCAAACCCACCACACTGCATGATGCCATTGAAAGAACAAGAGATCTCCAAGATGCCTTGCCAAGAGTGAAGGCAACCCTTCCTAGCAAAGCCACTCACTCTTCTAAAGGGAAGGAAGGGAAAGCTGCTCCACCCAAGGAGAGCTCACAGAAAAAGCTTCTTGACAATGATCTTCGGAGCGAGTTGAGAAGAAATTATGTTTCACTTGTCAAGAATCATGGGTGCTGGAACATAGATGTGTTGTTGGAAGAGCACATTATATTGAAGTCTTCTCCGATTGTGAGGAGGAGGAAGGAAATGATGGACCTATGAGAGGTCACAGCGCTGGTGATGATGAGGAGGAGGATCCATCATCATCCAAGGAAGAAGAAGGAGCATTTGCTCCAACTAGTGGGACTCTTGCTTCTTTGAGGGGAGTGCCCAAATATTTGACTCTTAGAGTGCAGGGTTCAATTATGGACAAAAGAGTATCTATTATTATTGACAGTGGGGCAACCCAAAATTTTATTGATGGTCCCTTTATGCAGAGGAGAGGGATCCTTACTGATTCTTTTGATGGGTTCTCTGTTTTGGTTCTGGGGGACAGAACTATGCAGTGCATGCAGTATGTTCCCTCACTTTCTGTGACTATGGGGACCTACACTTTGAGGGACCACTTCTTTGTGGTGGACATACCAGACACCAACCTCATCTTGGGTGTCCAGTGGTTGATTACTTTGGGAAAAGTCACCACTGATTGGAGGGCCTTGCAAATGGAGTGGATGGACTTGAAGAGTGGGAAGCAACACGTTATTCAAGGCATGCACACCTACCCTTCACTTGATATCTCTACCAACACAACAAAGATGGATTTGCGCAGTGAGGGCAAGGATATCATGGTTCCTTCTCTCATGTTCATGATATTGCTCCTACATCATGGAAAGCCTCTTGGGATGCCATTAGATTCTGTGGAGAAAGCTTCACCAAGTGCTGAAACAATGGAAGAAAGAGTCACTGCGCTGTGGGAGGGAGCAAAGGGGAGGATCAGCCTTCCCACAAATTTTTTTGGCATGAATAATGCCAAAGGAACAAGCAGAAACAAGGAAAGCACCCCCATAGATACATCTACAGTGTTGTCCTTGTTGAGGAGTGTAGATCCATATTGGAGGTCTCAACTCCTTGTAGAGTACTCCAAAGATCTGCACACCGAGATGATCCTAGATGGTATAAAGCAAGGAGGAGGCTATATGGTCCATGAAGAGGTAATCTATCATCTTGGCAAAGTATTCTTGTCTCAAGCCTCAAAGCTTAAGCAAGAAATACTACAAAGGGCACACAAGGAGTTCCTTTCCAGCTACATGCAATCAGAAAAAATATACTCCCTAATCTTGAATAGTTTTGATTGGGAGGGTATGGAGGAAGAGAAACATTAGCATTATGATTGGGAGGAACAAAATCAACACTTAAAAGAGTGTAATAGCTATGTGGAGATGGGGCAGCCAAAGGATCCTATGCAAGAAATATTTCAGCCATCTCTTTCTTCTCTCAAAAGAGGGGAAAAACCCATGCCTAACTCTATGAGTATGGGAGGTTTGTATGCTAAGAAATCTGATCTTGTAGAGCAAGTTTATTTTTATGATTTGGCACACTCTCTTACCATATGTATGCAGGCCATGGCTCCTACAAGGAGAAATATTACATGCAGATCTCATGGCAAAGATGGGGCCAATGAAAACTCCAAAGCTGGCCACTCCCTTGAGGTGCAAAGGGAGATTGTTTTTCATGATGGGTGATTTCCAAAGGCACCTAATCAGAGTTTCACTTTCAGCCATGTCAAAGTGGCCTATGCAAAAAATATGTGGTGGGAGTACCACCTATCACATTCAGATCTACTCAGAACAAGGAGTGTACTACGCTGGTACCTTATGTGGGATTGTGACCCACCTCCTCATGTGAAAATTTCAGTTTGCCTTTATGTGATTTTGCTACCATACATAGATGACATATTGGTTTTGTTTATGGTTATGTATGGGCAAAGAGTCAGTATTCTACATGTACCACATGGGATGGAACTATATCCAGTACTTCATGATACATGTTTCAGATGTGACATTGGTTCACCCATGTATATTTCCGTTGAATTTTACACTCCTGAAGGGGCAGACTATGAACCTATCATGCTAGCATTGGAGGAGCAGTTTTTGATGTATTTCCGTGGTGAACACTTGCTTCATGATGAGAGATTTATTCTTGATGGTGTCATCAATGGAGAAGGATAAGAGACACAGCTCTTACCCTACTGGTTGCTTGAGGACAAGCAACATTTTGAGGGGGAGGACTGTAATGTCCCTACTTAGCCTTAGCTAAGAGGAGACATTCAATTTTTAATTTATTTTATGCTTTATGAATAAATGAGGACATGTAAAACTCCTAATAAATCAATTCTTATGTGAACAAATACAAATCTGGGCTATGTAAATAATCACTTGCAGGTGTGAAAGAGGATTAAGCCAAAGATTGGGTCCACCTTGACCAAATCAACTGCGCTGTCTAGGTTCAATGCATCTTCAAGAGGGACTGCGCAGTTCTAGAAGGGAGCCTCTAATGTGAAGAGGGGTGACTCATCAAAGTGGTTTAGGGTTTGCAAAGGCTTTCTCATGTTATAAAAAGGAGGAGAAGACACAAGAAGAGGTTGTTGATGAATTATATTTCTGAAGTATTTGTCTGCTTAGACAAATACCATTCTCTATTGTTTAGTGGAGGATTGTGATTGGAATTCCTGTTTAGGGATTTCATATCTTCCCTTGAGGATCATTGGAGGAGTTCTTTGCTGAAGTTGGCCACTATCTGGTTTGAGACCAAGCTCTATCTTTCATGAGCAGCACTGGCCCATTGAGGGTTTTGCGGCTGCTATCTTTTGTAGCAAGTCGCATTGTAGATCTGCTTAGATCTAGTTGTTTTTTAGAGGCTTTCTCTATTGGAGAGTGTTCTTCAGCCTCCAAGGATTTAGCTGATATATATTTTATATCAGATATGTACTTTTCATTCCATGTACTCAGTATCCTTCACCCTATGTGCAGTTTCTGCTTCATACTGCATTATTTTGTGAGATGGCTTTGTTATTTCAGTTTGCTATCAGTTTGGAGGAAGATCTCTTGGTGTTAGGCTTGCCTTCCCTTGGTGATCCGTGGATTGGGTTGCTAATCAATTTCTAAATAGATCTGATCTATTTCAGTAATAAAAGTTATCTTCAGAAATTTCTGGGTTTTCTGCAACACAATATATTGTAATTTAGATCTACAGCTTAATATGCAGTGTTTTGATGTAATTCCATTTGGATCTTGTTCTTAAAGTCTTGTAGCTTCCAGATATGTATTAGATATGATGTTTCATCCATAGATATTTCATATATCTGAAATTTAATGTACAACAACTGAACCACCTGGAAAATAACGCTGTCTATGTATTTCTGCAGTTTATTTCTAGTTGCAGCTCTTATTTATGAAGGGATATTGCCCTAGTACTTCTTGTAATCAATTGTAAAGGCAATAAGATAATATGTAATACTGATTTACTGTTACATTACTGAAATATCAGACCTTTGGCTGACATCCTCTAATTTTCAGTCAGATCTATGCAATTCTAGTAGCTGGGGTTTTCATTTTGTAGCAGTCTCTCTCTTTGGCTGATTTCTAGCTAGTCTTGTTTCCGGGAGATCTGTTTAACATGCTTAAACTCATTTTTCTCTGCTGAAATTGCATATAAATGTCACATACATCTTGAATGAGGGGATCCTAGCCCTGATCTTCGTTTTCCTTGCTCATATTTTCTTATACATCGTTTTCATTGAAGGCCTTGTTGATATTCCTGATTTGGGGTTATTCCAAGTTCTATAGGCAGAGTCTACAGTTGGCCAGGTAGCCTCTGGTTCTCACCCTCTTTTTAGAGGTAAAATAACCATTAAATTCCTCTGTAGTCCATCTCTGACATAGAATCTTGAGAATCCCCAAAAAGGGACATTACACTGTGCACCAGAATTGTGCCATCACCCACTCCTGAAACATCACCTCTAAGCGCAAGAATCTTGGTGAGAGTTGGTGTTACACCATTTTTTGGTCATCTAACCTCTTATCATTAGATGGACCCAAGTACACCATGTAAGACCAATTTTACCCTAAGTAAAATTGCTTTCACTATGTAAAATAACTTAATAAACCACATTTATTAGGTTGTTTATGGTCTAAACAGGAAACCCCAAAAGGAAATATTAAACAAACCTATTTTGTTTGATTTTCCTCATGGAATAGTTAATTAAACCATAATTTAATTATTATTCCTACTCATGTTTAACCCAAAACAAAGAAATTAATTAGATAAACCTTTATTTATCTTATTATTTTCTAGGAATAATTATTTAAATCTTATTTAGATAATATTCCTTGTTAAATATGACCAAATCACCCACAAATAATTAAATAATCATTATTTATTTAATTATCCTTCAACCACTTCCTTAAAAAGATAAATAAATCATTTATTTATTTATTATTAACAAATAAAGGGATTTGACCCAAGTCAAATACTTTTTCCTCCAACAAATATAATAAAATATTCCATAAAAGGTGGATCTAGATTTGGTTAACATTATTTTAATCATGCACCAAGATCTAGAATGACCCAATATTTTGTTATAAATAGGAGGGTTTTTTCCTACCATTCTTCACCTTTTGTTGCCTACTAGATCACTTTGGATCTATACACTTGGTCACTTTTTTCCACTATTTGCTGTGTGAGCTCCCTTTGAGTTCTATTCTTTGTGTGGGTTTTCTACACCAACAAGAGAGAGAGATTCCAGATCTGAAGTGCTGAGGACTTCCAAGAACCCATCCCATTGAGGAGAATTGGATACGCCTTCTTTTTTTCCTCCCAGGTGCCCTTAATACAAAAAATTCTTTCAAAAATTGTTCTTGTCTTGTCTATTGGTATATGGAGAAAACCCTTCTTTTTATTGCTTAATGTCTTTCTATGCATAGATCTGGTTTTTTGCAGCTCTTTTCTTGATCAACTAACTGCAGATCTGAAGATATTGGCAGCCACTTTTGTTGTTAGGGCTATTAGTTATGCATAGCTAAAGTGGTCCTTTTTTGTACACTTCGACAAAGGATTCATACTAACAGTTGGTAATACCGATACTAAGAAAATATCCATCTCCTCCTTGAGCCTATCATAGACCCTTTGTGTTATGCTAGACTCACCCAAGGCTGCATTATTAGCCAAATATTTGAATGGTGCAACTTGTTGTGAGAACTCTTTAACCAACTCCTGGTCCGAGGGCCTTCCTGGTGGAATGCCTCCAAATAATATAACATCATGTCTTAGAGTAAAATGCATATCTAAGTGGACTGATGTGTCCTTTCTCCCACTACGCAATTCAGGCTCCATATTATGTGTGGAGGCTTCCTGAGGTGGATAAGTGTGCATGCCCCTAACCATCTTATGCTTACCACTCTTTCTATCTACCCATTCCATCTGCAAGTTCTCCCAATCTGTGGTGACCTTCCCTAATGTAATCAACCACTACACACCCAATATCACATTGGTGTTAGGAATGTGGACCACAAAGAAGTGATCAGTCAAAGTATATGTCCCCAAGGTTACAGACAATGTCAGAACATACTTCATACATTGCATGCTTCTAGCTCCTGGAACCAAAACTGAGAATCCCTCAAAATCATCAGTGGGTATTGTTCTCCTCTGCACTAACTGAGCATCAATGAAATTGTGGGTAGCCCCACTGTCAATCAACACTGATACCCTCTACCCTTGAATGGTATGTTGGACTCTCAAAGTCATATACTTTGGTACTCCTCGTAAGGATGCAAGGGCCCCTCCAATTGGAGCAAATGCCCCATTCCGACCACCTGGTGGTGGTGGATCCTCCCTTGCTACCACAACATTGTTGTCTCCTTATGGCTTCTCTTCTTCCTCCTCCTCACTGTTATCACACTCAAAATTTTCAAAATATGTTTTGATAAGGTCACCATATGTTTCATGTTATATCATGTTGGGTCATGAGTAGAATTTATAAAATTATAATATCCCAAAATCGGGACAGCTCAGCTGGCATGCACTAAAAACGTAGTTCCAGCAACTTATGCTATAAAATAACAAAATTAACTCTTGGATCCTGTAGATCAGTCAATATATGTAATGTTCCTTTTTCGGGAATGTCAGCAATCAGAAATCTATTCCAGAGATTGACTGAAGGGGCATTTACCGGAAATGTCACCTTCTCAAGGAAGTGTAAGATCCGTAGGCTATCTGGCCCTTTTTAGACTATGTCTATAGAGCTTCTTGAAGAATCCCACTCAAAAGTGAGCTACAACAATATGAAAACAAATACATAAAGAGCAAACTTGCTTCAATCTTAGAAAATTATAGAAGAACTCATAGCCATTGTATTATCTCATAGTAGAAAAATAAGTGTACAATATCTTGAGGGAAAGAGCACTCAAGAGAGGGAATGGTCAACCTCAAAGAACAAGTACATGAAATCATGAAATATATTGTTGCATAAACTGCCCTAGCTATGACTGCACAGTCTTATGGAGACACTGCTACATACAAATGTGAAATATGATGATATTGAAATATAGCTCAAGAAATGAGGGGGAGTGTGCTCTCAAACCCTAAAAACAATAATAGAATGATGATACATCAATCCTCAAGAGGATTGGCTACACGAGATGCATAGAATGGAAAAATACCAAAATGTCGGAGTTGTTGGGTAGCAGCAGCAACTCATAATACAAATGGAAGGAGATGGTAGAATCTGCTCTACAATCTAAATCAATCTCCTCCAAAGGATTTTTGGAGTGCAAGGCTGATCATGACACTGGAAATATCTCCCTCTAATGTGATGGTGCAAACCCCCACTACAGACTAACTCTGAAATAACGCAGTCTATGGAAGAGACTGCACTGATGAAGATGGGAGAAAGCTTGGTCTGCTGCCAAAATCTACAAATGAGCTCAATAACACTCCTCAATGATATCTCCACTAAATGGAGGCTCCTTTCTCTGCAATCAAGTCCCGGAGTGATGTGGTGGAAGCCTCCACTACAACCCCATCAACACAATGTCTTTTTGTTGCAAGAATAATGTTGTGATGGAAGAGAATTCTTTGGCCTTGAGCCAAGATGTGGAGAAAGATGAAGATCAATTCCTCAAGAGGCCTCTCATGATGAGGAAGGAATCCTAAACATGAATTCCCCCACCAACTTTGCTAAACAGCAGGATTATGCTTCTTATCTCTCAAGACAACAAAATAAATAATCCATTCATGAGAAAAATGGTTGTCTTGCCCTCCTCTTATACAATTGTGAGCTCCCTCTCCATGGGCCCCACTTCATTAGGTTTTTCCTTCTCAAGGAATATTCCCTCCTTCTCTATTGCATTGTACCACAATGTGCTTTCCACCTCATAGCCTGCACAGTTTGACTTTGGTCAACTTGACCTAGCCACTTTGCAAAATAGCTCCTTTTCACCCATGGAGGTGTGAAATAAAATACAAAAATGATCCCTTCTCATAATATGAGGGATTTTATTGTTCTTTTCATTATTCATGGGTCTCCTTACTCATTTATTCTCATCTTATGTGAAATTAGCAAAAATTAATGTTCCAATTTTCTACATGAAAATTTTGGAACATTACAGTCCTCCCCTCCCAAATGTTGCTTGTCCTCAAGCAACTGCAAGGAAATAACTGGAAAGCCTCCTCTCAAGGCATGGAGTCTGTGAAGTGTTTGAGGAACATCTTCCTCATGTGGATCCTCCATCTCCAAGCTATGAGCCATGCAAAATGAGTCACCTTCCAACTAGGCAACTCCTGAAAATAATCCTCCACCATGTGCTCATGCAGAATAGGTGGGCTGAAATTCTGAACATGGTAAGCTTCATGGCATACCCCACGTTTTCCTCTTCTCCACTCATGATAAATGTGGAGTGCAAGCTGAACTCGGGCTGCAATAATGTTGCCTTCAAAAGGCAAGATGAAGTCTAGATCCCCAAGGACCTCTGCTCCAACGCCGCAAATCAAGCTAGCCCAAAAATCTCATATGTGATGAGTTGGAATTCATCATCATATGGAATCCAAACAATCATATGGTTCACCTCACGGAAAATCAAATGGCTGAACATGGTGACCATATCATCTCCCATACTCCCCACGGAGCATGAGATGCAAAAACAATGGAGGTCTTTTCTCCCAAAGGGCACATCTACCCAATGAGTCTCTACCTCCTCATGATACATATGGGGCTGCTGCTGATATATGGCTGAAACATAATGGTCTTCAAGAGATACCCAAGCCACCCCATCAAACATGTAAACCATGAAATGCCTCCTCCAAAAATTCAGAATCTCTAAATAGCTCCTCCCACATGAAGGAAAGAGGTGAAGCTTGGCAATCATGGGCTGCCCATTGTTTCCCTTGAAACATACACCATGAAAATTAGGGAGAATCATACTCCCAATGGGCATTTCCAACACATATCCCACTTTCCAAGTAAAGCTCCCCATGTAAAAATAAAACTCAACAACACATGTAAGCAAGAAAAAATAGGAACAAGTTGTCATATGACAACCGGAAAGTGGATCATAGTTCCACTCATGGAACCTACGCAGTGCACTCACTGCCTGCATCAAAACAGAAAACAACAAGTTATTTTCCAACCACTTGTTTGCTGCCACAATCATCTCATAAGATGGAAACATGAACATAAAATATGGTGTCAATAGTGCCCACCAAGAATCATGTGGCTTCCACCATAGTCCACCCATGAAATAGCCAATCTCAATGCTGAAAATGGCTCCAAGTACATCATCATATAAAACATGAGAAAGGATGGTCCTCCTCAATACCACATTCTGATCATATAAAGTAAAGGAAGGAAAATAATAATACAGATGTATGCCTTCTCTACCGGGTACTATGGACATTGAGTTGAAATGGCTCAATCGAAAGTACTCCCTTACTCCCAATGAGTAGGAAGGTGGTTGTGACATCCTCGTCATCATCATCTGGGCTATGCATCCCTCCCTATGCTTATATATATCTTGTTGGATTCCCTCCCAAATGAAATCCTTTGCCAATGAAAGATATGCATCAAGATGCATGGAAAAGAAGTCCCCCTATGTTGCAAGTAACATCTTCTCCTTGAGACTAGAGGCTTTAGTCAAGAAGACTCTGCCATGTGAGTAGATGACAATATATTCTACCATATATCTATCATCTCTCTCTGGGTCATCAAGCATATTGCAAGCACCAAGATCCTTGGAGTACCCCACTAAGAGTGAAGATCTCCAGTAAGGATCAATCCTCCTAAGAGACATCACTGGTGATCTAGCATGTGTAGCTCTCCTCCTACTGCTGTCTACTACTTTGAAATCCCTCATGCCAAATTTTTCCTCCAAACTCTTCACCTCTCCAAAATCCAAGAGCGGTGAATCCCACAACATGATGCCTCTCATTAATGATAGATCCGGTGGCCTCCCTGGTGGGATGCCCCTATGCAGTGAGACATCAATGCCAAGAGTGGACTGTACATATGGTTGGGCAACCTTGCCCTTGCTCTCCCTGCACAGTACAACCTTTCTCCTCTTTGCCTTAACTTTCTAGAATTGAGAAGGGTGTGTGTCTCTCATCACATGATGTTTCTCTTTCTCTCCTCCTCTTTCTTCCAGCTGCAAAATGGCACAATCATGTTGCTCCCTAATTGTGCTTGGATCTCCATGTATGAGATCCTGGGGACCTTCCTGCAATGATGCAAGAATCCCTCTTATTGGAGCATGTGCTCCTC
Source organism: Pinus albicaulis (assembly GCA_034641835.2). Lineage (NCBI taxonomy): Eukaryota > Viridiplantae > Streptophyta > Pinopsida > Pinales > Pinaceae > Pinus > Pinus albicaulis. Next base: position 1,685,198,756 of record CM076579.1, on the reverse strand, counting down.
CTTCCTCTGCATGAGGTACTAGATCAACTCTATGATTGACAGCGCTGTTGCCCTTCTCTTCATCAACATATCTGGGCAACTCCTCCAAAATAAGATCCTCTCTTGAAAGAGAGACCTCCATGACTCCTTGTGCCAAAATGCAAGATGAAGGTCTTGCATCCAATAAAGCACCATGCAAGATACCAGCCTCCTCTAAGGGTTTCTGAAGTGATCTTGAGCCCATGAATTCCTCCATCACATGCAAGGGTTTTGTTTTTCTAGGAATGTTTGTTTCCTCCACATGTGTTTCAGATTTCTTCCCACAAAAATTTTCCATCGAAGCCCTAATGAACATTGCATAGGAATAAGTATTTGAATTTTTCAAAGCAAAAGACTCAAATAACCACCATCCATGAGCCTTACCTCCAAAGTGCAGCGCTGCTACTTTGATAGCTTCCTCTTCGGAAATCTGATGCTACTGCAGAAAGGTGTCTAGCTCTTTTACCCATGCTTTGGCTAAAAGTGTAGGGGACCCATCAAAGATAGATAGAATAAATCTATCCACATTATGCTGCTTGCTCCTCCCTACCATGACCTTGAAAAAATTCGGGAAAGAGATGTGATCTCTAAACTTCTGAGTTTGAGATTCATACTCATGTAAGAAACCACTAAGGGTTCCCTTCTCCGGTATGCCTTCTTCTTCTTTTCTTCTCATGGCAAAGCTGGCCATGTGACTGCACTATACCCCCTGGTGTGTAGCTGCATGCTGACACTCCTCATGGAAAAATCTAGAGTTGGCCCTTGATTCAGCCCTTTTATTTTCTTCTCCAAAATATGGAGCCTTTTTCCTGCTTATTTCTTTGTCTCCTTGATGAGAATAGGAAGTTTAGGGTTCTTCCTCTTCTTCTTGCTTCTCCTCCTTGGAGAGGTTCTTCTTTCCTCTAAAAATGGATGGGATCAAGCTCATCTTCTTCATCTTTCTTTCTTCTTCTTTCTTGGGCTTGAAGGCCACAGACTGAGACAAGACAGGTGCTCTGATACCACTGTAATGCTCCTTTTTCGGGAATGTCAGTAATCAAAAATCTATTCCATAGATTGACTGAAGGGGCATTTACTGGAAATTTCACCTTCTCAAGGAAGTGTGAGATCTGGAGGCTATCTGGCCCTTTTCAGACTCTGTCTATAGAGCTTCTTGAAGAATCCCACTCAAAAGTGAGCTACAACAATATGCAAACAAATACATAAACAACAAACTTGCTTCAATCTCAGAAAATGATAGAAGAACTCATAGCCATTGTATTAGCTCATAGCAGCAAAATAAGTGTACAATATCTTGAGGGAGAGAGCACTCAAGAGAGGGAACGGTCAACCTCAAAGAACAAGTACATGAAAGCATGAAATATACTGCTGCATAAATTGCCCTAGCTATGACTGTGCAGTCTTATGGAGACACTGCTACATACAAATGTGAAATATGATGATATTTCAATATAGCTCAAGAAATGAGGGGGAGTGTGCTCTCAACCCCTAAAAACAATAATACAATGATGATACAACAATCCTCAAGAGGATTGGCTACACTAGATGCATAGAATGGAAAAATACCAAAATGCCAGAGTTGCTGGGTAGTAGCAGCAAATCATAATAAAAATGGAAGGAGATGGTAGAAGCTGCTCTACAATCTAAATCAATCTCCTCCAAAGGATTTCCAGAGTGCAAGGCTGATCCCGACACTAGAAATCTCTCCCTCCAATGTGATGGTGCAAACCCCCACTACAGACTAACTCTGAAATAACGTAGTCTATGGAAGGGACTGCGCTAATGAAGATGGGAGAAAGCTTGGCCTACTGCCAAAATCTGAAAATGAGCTCAATAACACTCCTCAATTACATCTCCACTAAATGGAGACTCCTTTCTCTACAAATCAAGTCCCGGAGTGATGTGGTGGAAGCCTACACTGCAACCCCAGCAACACAATGTCTTTTTGCTGCAAGAATAACGCTGTGATGGAAGAGAATGCTTTGGCCTTGAGCCAAGATGTGGAGAAAGCTGAAGATCAATTCCTCAAGAGGCCTCTCATGAGGAGGAAGGAATCCTAAACAGGAATTCCCCCACCAACTCTGCTAAACAACAGGAGTATGCTTCTTGTCTCTTAAGATAATGAAATCAATAATCCATTCATGAGAAAAATGGTTGTCTTGCCCTCCTCTTATACAATTGTGAGCTCCCTCTCCATGGGCCCCACTTCATTAGGGTTTTCCTTCTCAAGGAATATTCCCTCCTTCTCTATTGTGTTGTAACACAATGTGCTTTCCACCTCATAGCCTGCGCTGTTTGACTTTGGTCAACTTGACCTAGCCACTTTGCAAAATAGCTCCTTTTCACCCATGGAGGTGTGAAATCAAATACAAAAATGATCCCTTCTCATAATATGAGGAATTTTATTGTTCTTTTCATTATTCATGGGTCTCCTTACCCATTTATTATCCTCCTATGTGAAATTAGCAAAAAATAATGTTCCAATTTTCTGCATGAAAATTTTGGGACATTACAATATACAACCTAAATCCAAGAATAGAGATGAAACAAATCAAACTAGGTGGGTTAAACAGATCTCCCACACCTAGGATTTCCAAAAAGAGCTAAAACCCCAAACACTGCAACAAAAGGAATTCTGCATAAAAGTGACTACGCAGTTTAAGAGAGGGTTTATACATATAAATAGTAGAGACAAATAGATCTGGAATTATATTAGACAATATGCTCAGAAAAATGAGATCTAGTCTCCTTTATACAAAAGCTAGAGAACTCGGGAAGGGTTTCTAGGAATTCACTTTGAATACAAATGTGATTTTCAGCAGTAGGACTGAATAATCACTGCAAACTAAAGCACATGAGTGTACAAGGCTTTAATCATGAAGATCTAATGCAGATCTGAACAAAGTTCTTCCCCCATGGAAGAACTCATCCTCCAATCACATGAAAACTCCCCGAAAAAGCCACAAGAGTCACTGTTAAAACCACCTTGCATAAATAATGCAATTCCTGAGTGGAATAACATTGTAGGTGATGAAAATGAGTTTTCCTACTGCCAATGATCTGATATTAGCCCAAGAACTCTCCAAAATGATCTCCCAGAAGAAGGGAACCTCCCACCTCTGCAAAATTAACTCAGACAGCGGGTTTCTCAACCCTCCCCAGCAACACCCTGCAACTCAGCTCAAACTCCTGCAGAAAATGCGCTGAAACTGTAGACTGAAGCCTGGAACCAATGTCAAATATGAGTAATGATGGATCAAATCTCTCCTAAGAGCTACTCAAAGGGAAGAGAAGGAATTCCTTAACAGGAATCCCTTAGTGCTAAGCAGCACTGACAATCTCAGCTAAATAACTAAGAGAGAAAAAGTCTAAACAGACATGAAAATGTAATACATAAGCTAACCTCCAAATGGATGCAATCCTATTCCTTATAAACTAAGTGAGCCTTCTCACCTTGGGTCCCACTCAATAGGGCTTCCACCATCACACAAACAATCTCTCTCCAAAATTGCGTTGTGCCCTCATTAGAGCCACTCCTTTAAACTACGATGTTTGATTTGGTCAAGGTTGACCACTTCAATTTGCTTTAGCCATTTTCACACCTAAGGATCTTCAACCAGCTCACATATAGCTATCTAGGCTGAACCACATTCACATTGAGCTATTTTATTTGTTGATCCACTCCTCCTACATTCATGTTGTTGACTTGGTCAAACTTGGCCTTGTCCACATGCAAAATATCCCTGTTCAGACATGAGAGTGTAAAATCCAGCTAGCATTATGATCCCCTTACACAACGTGAGGGATTTTATCCTTATTTCTGTAATGCATGGGTCTCATCACCCTTTTATTCATCTCCTAAGTGAAAATAGAAAAATTTAATATTCCAATTTGCTACATGCAAATTTTGGAATATTATAGTCCTCCCCTCCCAAATGTTGCTTGTCCTCAAGCAACTGCAAGGATAGGACTGAAAAGCATCCTCTTCTCTCCTGTAGCAACCACATAAGATAAAATCCTCCAAGGATCAATGTGCTACATCATCAATATATCTCCATGTTGCCCCTCCCAAGTAAACAAGCTAGCTCTTGGTGAACACCCCAAATAGCTATCATTATGTGACAGTAAGATATCAATGCAGGAAAAATGGATGGTCTAAAGCCCTTCTTGAGGCATGTGGTCTGATATATATTGGGATCTACCATCCCCATATGAATCTCCAATCCCCAAGCTATCATCCATACAAAATGAGTTACCCTCCTGTTATCACCTAATTTGAACCTCAGGCTGAAGGAAGGTAAATCAGGGTAACCTCAAACCACGCTCAGCCTTGTAGCTAGCCCTACAAGGTCGGGAGAGGCCTGTCTCTGTGAAAAATATTTCAATGAAGTGTAACTGCAAATTGATTTTAGGCCAGGTATAGTAACTCGAAATGTTTTATCAATTTTCTGGCTCGTATGGATCAGATGGGGCTGGGCAGTTTGAATCTGGGGAATTAAATCAGAGATACAGAGTATTCTATGGGGAAAGATAGGTAGGGATTCTAACAACTTTTTTTTTAATAATGATGGAATGTTTAAGACTAGTGAGAAGTTGAAAAGGGCATGGGATATGGATCCTCTTCAAACAGCAGAAAACATAAAATGTTGAATGATTTTCCCAAGGCATAGCATTATACAATGGATTCTACCTATCTATCCTGAAAACAACCAAATATAAATATGAATGAATGAATGGCGAACATAAAAATTAACAAATGATCACAAAGGAAAGAACAGTGCTAAAATCCATACCACAGGGATCCCATAAATCAGTGCTGCATTTCTTTATTAATTCCCTTCCAAACTATTACAAAATGGAGCACAGAGCATCCTCAATGATTCCAAATTATTACACCCTTTTTCCCCCTTCAAGTGACTCTGAAATTACATTAAATAGAGAGAATTTGAAGGGACGCATCTGCAGAAGGAAGAACTGTTTCAACAGCTTTGGAACAGAAATCTGAACATAGAAAATAAAACAACAATATGCCCCCTAAAAGAGGGGAAACAATATATTTTGACCATCTGGAATATTTTGCTGTTACATCCAACAAATGAGAAGAATAAATTTGTAGAGCCGATCCCTTTTTAATCGTTGCTAAAGAGGCCAAAATAATTATGCATTTGTAGTTAGCTCACGGCCCAAAACAAAATGTCTTTTTCTTTAATCTTGAAGAAAAACCCTTTGCCGAAGAAAAATTGCCTTTGAAAAGAAATGAACTGTCGTTTTCATGAAGAAAAGTCCCTTTTTTATGAAAAGAGCCGAGGAATGATAGTGGGCCCACATCGCAATCGAAAATCGCAACGGAAAGGGGGAAGGGAGCATGTTGTAATGGAGCGATGTGATGAAAACTTGTGATGCGATGGGAAACTGATGGTGTGAGGGGATAATGATGGCTTGCGATGTGATGGAATGATCGGATCGGAGGCATCGGAGGTGGGTTAATCGCATCCACAGTAAACATCAGAGATGGTCAATAAGGAGACTATGCGATGTGATGCAATGCAATGCAATCGCATCGGAGGTGTGATGATGCAAAGTTAAGTGCTAGGGGGATGTTGCGATTGCACGATGTGATGAAGGATGAGCGGGGGCGATGCAAAAATAAATTAAAATGGAAATAAGGTTTTAACACAGGGAAAAGCCCCTTTGTTTGGAACGGGCGGAAGGCTTTATGGTGGGACTGGGGGATAATCGCAATCGTAAATCGGGAAGGGGAGCAAGTTTGAAGTTAAACGTTGTGGGAATTGCCGATAGCGATGGGTGATATGCGATTAATTGCATCAGGAAATCAGAAGAGCGGGGTCAAATTCTTAAGGACTGCAAAGTTGTGATGCGATAGCAATGAATTGCGATGTGATGGAATGATCGGATCGGATGCATCGGAGGTGGGTTAATCGCATAGGCAGTAAACATCGGAGATGGTCAATCGGGAGACTATGTGATGTGATGCAATGCAATGCAATCGCATCGGAGGTGTTTAATCGGGGGTGGTTCAATCGGCCATGGACTTTTTCGATGCGATGCGATCGGATCGGAGGTATCAAGGTCAATCGCATCGGAGGTTTGTAGGAGATGGCAATGAAAATACAAAGGGACCTTTGCGATGAATATTTTAAAATCATATGAAAAGGTAGAAATTATAAAGTTTAAGGGACCAAATGAGAAAGAAGGGTAAGGTTAGGCTTTTGGGGGTGTTTATTCACTTAGGCATATCTTCCAATCCAGAAGTCAGTTTTGGGAGCATGATATATCACTGGAAATCTGTTTCCCGGCTCTTTTTGATGGACATAATTAAAATGTGATTTACACTAAAAATCCTGTGGAGAAAACCTTTGGAAACCAGGCAGAGAAAAATCCCCTTTAGCTTTATAGAGATAGCAGCTTCTGCAGTTCAAATTATTACATATGGGGAGATAAAATTACATAAAAGATGATAATCAAAACAAAGTACCCTGTTTTCACCTCAAAACATGTTTTGAGGTGACAATTACATCCAGCTAAAAGAACAACTTCTTTGATTTTTCCAGATACCATGATTTTGAGTTTATTAGGCATCCTCATGTCCTTGCTGCTTTTATTGACACTTTCCTCATTAATTTGAATATGATGAGACCCTAGAACCTAATGAGACCAACCTTATGACCTAACAACATGAATTTCGAAGTGAAATTAAATCATGACTGAAGACTATAGAGAGGAGAATCAACAAGTTTTTCACATGAGGGAAAACTGATGAAATACCACTACCATCAATGAATCCATGACCTAATGGAATGATGAAAATTTATAGTATGGGACTCCTACTATGCAAATGCAAAAGAGTAAATTCTATCACTGATGGAAGTATGAAAAACTGACACTAACATTGGCTCCAATGGGGATGGTAGCTCCTTGGAGGTGCCAAGAACACCGTAGACCAAGTAGCCTTATCCATTGGGAAAATATGGTCAAAACACTGAAAACTAACACAATGAAAAAAAAACTCTAACTCAAACTATGACTGAAAACTAAATTAAAACCAACAAACCTTACACATATCATTCAAGTTTTATAGCCTTCACCTCGGGCCCCAAAATTCAATGAATGTGTACTTGAAATCTGACCAGCAATGACATGGTATATACAATGACTGTGACATAATTTTGGATCCATTATCTCAAAAGTGGTAGTGCTTCAAAAGCCTACCATTCACTGGCTCTCCAGGGAAATCTTGGCCGTCCATCTCTGTGAGAAAGAAAGCATTATGTCCCCTTGATGCTGAAATCTTATACGGTCCTTTCCACAGGTTATCGAACTTACCATGATTCCCTTTGTCCTCATTTCATGCATCCCATCTCAACACCACATCTTCCAACTGAAATTTTTCTGCTTTGGTTTTACGATCATAGATTTTCTTGATCTTTTCCTGCAACTAAATAGTGTTCTGAGAAACTTCTTCCCTTGTTTGCTGAAGGTGGATCATTTGATTGATCCTTCATTGATTATCTTCCTCTTCGTTGCCAGCCTCTTGCAATAGTCTCATGACCGGAACCGTAAGCGATGTAGGAAACACAGAATTAGTGCCATAAACTAATTCAAATGGTGACATACCTATGGATTTCTTGATGCTGACTCTATCTGGCCATAACGCGTTGATGAGATTTCGATGCCAATTCCTCTTCTTAGCTTCCAAAATTTTCTTGATTATGTTTACCAAAGATTTATTTGATGATTCTTCCAAGCCGTTGCCTTGTGGGTAGTATGCTGTCGAATGGCCGAACACAATATTGTATTTGTCGCAGAATTCCATCATCTTATTGGATCTAAATGCTGTTGCATTATCTGTTATGATTTTGTGAGGGCAACCAAAACGAGACAAGATATTTGATTCTAAAAATTGAATGATTACCGTATCCGTGGCCTGCCTTGATAGAATGGCCTCAATCCATTTGGTGAAATAATTGGTACTTGTCAAGATCCATCGATGTTGTGCTGATGATGTGGGATGGATTTCCCCTATGAAATCAAGTCCCCATTGCTGAAAAGGAGCATATACTTGAACTGGTTTCAAAGGAAGAGGAAGCAGTTTCCTTTTTCTAAGGAAAATTTGACACTCATGGCAGCTCATTACTATTTTATACAAATCTGAAAATAAAGTGGGCCAATAATATCCTGCTTTCAACACTTTGTTTGCTATTGTTTTCCAAAACAAATGACCACCACAATCACCTTTTTGAAAGTTATGCATCACCTACTGAGCCTCATCTTCAACCAAAAAATTAAGTAGAATACCTCCTGGATCTTTCCAATAAAGAGCACTGTTTAAAATACATAATTTAGCAGACTTGAGTTTTAGTGATCTACCTTTGCTTCTAGATATCCCTGGAGGTGGCGAAAGATGTTGAAGAACATAAACTATGTCTGAATACCATGGTGATTGTAGAAATATTTCTAAAACTAGAACGAGTGAACCATCATCTTCATACTCTGACATTGCTGCTATGAGGTTTATGTCCAGAGAGCGTAGGTTTGACTGTGCCATTAGTTTTGCTAAACCCTATCCTTTGATTAACTTTGTGGGTTTAATCTCCAAATCGTATTTCAACATTTCCGCTATCCACTTACCTCTTCTTCCCTTTGGATCAGTTTTCATCAAGACATCTTTTACTGCTGCATTAGGAACATATGCTATGGTATGTGAATGCAGAATGTATACTCTAAAATCCTTCAATGCTTTTATAAGATCCAAGGCTTATTTCTCAATGATACTATACCGCAAGGCAGCATCTCAAATGATCCTACTGAAAAAGGCAATGGGCTGTTCAATCTGATCTCTCTTTTGCATCAATACCGCAGCCATGGTATGCTCCGATGCAAATGAAAATATAATGAAATCTTGAGTGTAATCAGGGCTAATCAAGACTGGGGCATTGGATAGAGAAAACTTTACTAGATTAAATGACTTGATAGCATCCTTGCTCCATTTGACAGTGCTATCCTTTTTCAACATATTAGTCATTTCTCGTAAATGTTCATCCAAATTGGGTATAAATCTGCGCAAGAAGTTCATCTTACCATTGAATGCCTGAATCTCCTTTTTGTTACATGGGAAGTCTATGTGCTAAATTGCCTCCACTCTTGAAGGATCAATGCGGATACCATCTTTAGAAATGATATGACCCAGCAGCTTGCCCTCATCCATAGCAAACAGACTTTTCTTCGGATTGAGAGAAATCCCAAACTTTCTGCATCGCTAAAATAAAACCTTCAAGTGGTGCAAATTTTCATCATCAGAACTAGAAAACACTGTCAGATCATCCAAATAAATGACCAGAAAAACATCCTTTTCATTAGCAAAAGCGATATCCATTGCTTGCTGGAAAGTGGCCCCAACTTTCTTCAGTCCAAATGGAAGTTTGGCATACAGGAAAGTTCCCCAAGGTGTTGTGAAAGTAGTTTTGTCTTGGTCTTTTTCATACACCAAGATCTGATTATAGCCTGAGTAACCATCGAGTAGTGACATCCTTGATGCTCCAACTACTCTTTGCAGAATGTGATCCATCTTCGGAAGGGGATAGTTATCCTCTTTTTCAATTGATGGAAGTAGCTTTGGGTTGATCCTTCTCAGCTTTTGTCTAAATGGTTTCTGATTCGGCTTGATGGGAATAGTATGCTGAATTATATTTTTGTCATACATCTTCAAATCTGAATAATCCCACGCAAACGCATCAGAAAATTCAGAAAGTAATTTAGCATACTGTGCCTTTACCTCAGGGGACAATGCTTTTGATAACTTCACAAGCTTAGGCTTGTCAGCTGTTCCAAGATTGACATCCTCAACTCCTTTATCAGCAGGCACCAAGCTTGGCTTCCTTGCAACATCATCTTGATCAAAAAGCTCCTCTAAAGATATGAGACCTCTAGGAATTACATTATCTTTCAGCTGCAACACGTCCATCTGATTTGCTTCGATTTCTTGATCATCGACATCATAATCGCGCTTTATGGAAGTATCCTTGAATTTTCCTTCACTCTGCAAAAAAGAATTGATTTCATTGTCATCCCAAAACACTTTCCAATACCTTAAATTATCTGGAACAACAGGTCGATGTTTGACATAAATTTGAAATTTGTTGTAGGAATTCATTGGAATCTTCAAATTGCTTGCAGTAGTGGCAAGAGAATCTGTAATAAGATTCTGCATTCGGGGTACTGCTGTCAAAGTGTATTCAGAAAACATTCTCAGGATGTCTAGGACCGCATTTCTGTAGGCTCTCATTTGCGAATGCTTTGCTTGATACTCTCCCTTTACTTGTTTGATTATCAACTCTAAATCTCCATAGACAGAAATCCTATTTGCATTTAACTTATTCAAAATTTTCAAACCTGCAATCAAAGCCTCATACTCTGCTTCATTGTTAGAGCAGTCAAAAGCCAATTTGTAAGCACATACTCTAACATTACTAGGAATTTTTTTAGGCTGGAAAACAAGCCTCCGAATCCATATTCCTATACCAGCACTGTCCTTACCAACAACTCCGTCAAAGTCCATGCTCCAAAGGCCTTCTTCTTCTTCTTCTAGATGCTGAAATTTTTCTTCTTTCTCTACTTTATCCTGACTGATTTCTGCCTTTTTCTACTGTTCACTGTCCTTTTTCTGCTGGCAGACAGAAAGCTCAGAAATTCTTGTTTCTTTATCTTTTTCCTGTCTAAGGACTTCCCTAAAATTTTCTGAAATTTCAGGTACCTCATCTACTTCTACCAACTGAACATTTTCATCATTCAAACCACCATCTTAATATAATAAAAATGACTCTAAATCTGTGTGGGCTACATTAATTGGATGATTGAGTGGCTTCTCTTTGCTAGTGATCATGTATTTCATTTTATTCTCCCTGTATAGTTTTCTCAACTGACCGAACATGGGAATAATGGCATAAGAGAAATCAAGCTGTATGGTTCCTTTCAGTTTTTCACCCCATGACCTGGACAAAGGCATTCCAAACTGTGGTGGAACATTGGCAACAACCACATCCATCAAAACATTCTTGGTTGGGATTTGATCTAAAGGTATTACCAAGTCTTTGATAAGACCAATACAATGGACCCTATCGGAGTCAAAGGAATATAAATCATGGTATTTGCGGGTAATATCAAGACCCAACTTCTCCATGATGGCCTTGGGCATCAAGTTGTGCGAGGCTCTGGAGTCCAACATAGCATTATGTAAAATGAACTCATGCAATCTAAGACTCAGGTAGAAGGGAGGGACTTCACTTTCTTCTGACTGACCTTCTATGGCTAGACCAAAAATGAGTTTAGGATAGTCATCTTTAACATTTACCATATCTGATATAGAGTCTATTTGCAAAATTCTAGACACCTGATGTTTATAAGTGTTGTTTTTTACCAACTCGGTCAAGGGCATGGACACCTTCAGCTTAGCAATTTCATTTTCCAAATTAAAATATGGAACTTTTTCTACCTCTTTGACGGGAAAATCATTCTTCTCCACTTGCTCCTTTGTTGCGCTAAGCTGATTCCTTTCATTTTCAATTTTAATCGATAAGGATGCCTTGCTGGGAGAGGGATCAACAGGCTCTTTCCCTTTCCTTTGAGTATTTGAGGAGTCATTCTTTGATTGCAGCTCTTTCCTTTTATGAATGGGATTGATTAGCACATCTCTGCTCCTCAAAGAATACTGCTTCTCTTGCGCTGACAAAGCGTTCATATATCGTCGTTGATAATCATCAGACTCTTCCTCTATCGCTACATCATTGGCCAATATGAAATCTTCATCTCTCTGAGTGTCTGGAATCGATGTATATTCTTCATCTTTTGTGAGAAAGATGGGTGCACCATCGGCAGTGAAAAAATGGTTAGCTTCAACTACCAGATCATCATCATCATCTGTTTCCATTCCCTGAGCATAATTTTGCTGCAAAGGAGTTTTGATCTGCTGCTGTTGCGTTACTTAGTCCTGCGCTTTATGTTCCCTTTGCTTAATTCGGAATTGGGGCTGCTGCTGTCCTCTGAAATTTGGATTCCTGATTTGTGCTTCAGGTCTATCTGAAATAGTCAACCGATCAACCACCTTCTCCACCATTCGGATCAAAGTATCCATCTACATATCTGAAGGGGATGCTTCTTCTTTCATAGTTACCCTCTTTTCAACTCTTGTCCGCGCTCTTCTGGCCAGCAAATTTGCTTCTACGCTCACAACTATTTTCTGCATATCTTCAAGTGTGGCAGGATCTCATTCTCATAGCTGATATGCCATATCAGCATCGAAACCATCTGTAAATTTGAGCAAAGCTAACCCCATGGGGGGTTTTAGGTTGGTCGGAATAGTATTATACACAACATTAAATTTCACACAATAATCTTGTACACTTTCACCTACATTCCTTTTAATATTTTCATATTCAGACAAGATTTGGAGTGGGTTTTTCTTTACCTCCCACCGGTCTAAGAATTGTCTATGTAGCTCCGGAAAAGTGTGGATAGAGGCTGCTGGTAAGGCTTTGAACCATTTTCGAACTTCACCTCCAAAGCTTTGGACAAACAATCTCGTGGTCAATTTTCTGCCTCTACCTCATGAAGGTCAAAGAAGTCGTTCATCTTATCAACATGTTGTTGGGCTGTGATGCTTTAAGTGGCATCAAAGAAAGGTATTTTACTTTGGTAATCAGCAGGCATATCATTCAGATTCTGAGGTAAAACCAAGGGTGTGTACCGGGCAGCCATGACTCCAGGTGGATTTACAACAGTGTTTGTGCTACTAGGATTCAAGGGAGTTGTTGATGGTGGAGTCGAAAGCTAAGAATTGACTTCCGAAACTGATGGGAATGCTGATGAATTAAGGGCAGCAAATGATGTGTCTGATAACTCTGAAGGCTCAGTGGTATTGGTTACAGTGAGAGATTTCTGAGGGCAATTTAAAATATAATCATCAATTGATGTGTTTTCCCTTTGAACTTCAAGATCCACAAGAAAATCAGGGTCTAAAACTGTGTCGTCAGGTGCAGTTTCAGATTTGTTTATGAACAAAGAAAGCTCAAAACACTCATCAAAAGAGAGGTCTTCTACAAACAACCACTCACTGGGCTAGGTATGGGATCTGAAAATAGGTCTAGGGCTTACTGAACCTTCTTGTCTTTTGATTATTCGTGGAATGAGATTAGGATTTTCAAATATAGGGGGAGGATTTAGATCAGGGTTGGCCCTGGTGTATTTCCTTGAAGCCAATGTGGTTGATTTTCTACTTTAAAATGTTTTATTTCAGCCTAGAAAAATCTGAACCTCATCATCCAAAGTCCAAGAATTTATATGGAAGATACTACTGGGGTGATCAGTATTTCGTTTTAAAGAGTTCCCCAGTATGGTTGCCAAAATGTTATCACCTAATTTGAACCTCAGGTTGAAGGAAAGTAAATTAGGGTAACCTCAAACCACGCTCAGCCTTGTAGCTAGCCCTACAAGGTCGGGAGAGGGCTCTCTCCATGAAAAATATTTCAATGAAGTGTAACTGCAAATTGATTTTAGGCTAGGTATAGTAACTCGAAATGTTTTATCAATTTTCTGGGTTGTATGGATCAGATGGGGCTGGGTAGTTTGAATCTGGGGAATTAAATCAGAGATATAGAGTATTCTATGGGGCAAGATAGGTAGGGATTCTAACAACTTTGTTTTTAATAATGATGGAATGTTTAAGACTGGTGAGAAGCTGAAAAGGGCATGGGAGATGGATCCTCTTCAAACAGTAGAAAACATAAAATGTTGAATGATTTTCCCAAGGTAGAGCATTATACAATGGATTCTACCTATCTATCTTGAAAACATCCAAACAGAAATATGAATGAATGAATGGTGAACATAGCAATTAACAAATGATCACAAAGGAAAGAACAGTGCTAAAATCATACCACAGGGATCCCATAAATTAGTGATGCATTTCTTTATTAATTCCCTACCAAACTATTACAAAATGGAGCACAGAGCGTCCTCAATGATTCCAACTTATTCCACCCCTTTTCCCCCTTCAAGTGACTCTGAAATTACATTAAATAGAGAGAATTTGAGGGGACACATCTACAGAAGGAAGAGCTGTTTCAACAGCTTTGGAACAGAAATATGAATATAGAAAATAAAACAAAAATATGCCCCCTAAAAGAGGGGAAACAATATATTTTGACCATCTAGAATATTTTTCTATTACATCCAACAAATGAGAAGAAGAAATTTGTAGAGCCGATCCCTTTTTAATCGTTTCTAAAGAGGCCAAAATAATTTTGCGTTTGTAATTAGCTCACAGCCCAAAACAGAATGTATTTTCCTTTAATCTTGAAGAAAAACCCTTTGTTGAAGAAAAATTGCCTTTGAAAAGAAATGAACTGTTGTTTTCATGTAGAAAAGTCCCTTTTTTATGAAAAAGAGTCGAGGACTGATAGTGGGCCCACATCACAATCGCAAATCACAACAGAAAGGGGGAAGGGAGCATGTCGTAATGGAGCGATGTGATGAAAACTTGCGATGCGATGGGTGACTAATGGTGCGAGAGGATAGCGATGGCTTGCGATGCGATGGAATGATTGGATCGGAGGCATCGGAGGTGGGTTAATCACATCGGCGGTAAACATCGAAGATGGTCAATAGGGAGACTATGCGATGTTATGCAATTCAATGCAATCGCATCGGAGGTGCGATGATGCAAAGTTAAGTGCTGGGGGGATGTTGTGATCGCGCGATGTGATGAAGGATGAAGGAAATAAGGTTTTAACACAGGGAAAAGCCCCTTTTTTTGGAACGGGTGAAAGGATTTATGGTGGGACCGAGGGATAATCGCTATCGCAAATCGAGAAGGGGAGCGGGTTTGAAGTTAAACGTTGTGGGAATCGCTGATAGCGATGGGCGATATGCGATTAATCGCATCGAGAAATCGAAAGAGTTGGGTCAAATGCTTAAGGACTGCAAAGTTGTGATGCGATAGCGATGACTTGCGATGCGATGGAATGAGCGGATCGGAGGCATCAAAGGTGGGTTAATCGCATAGGCAGTAAACATTGGAGATGGTCAATTGGGAGACTATGCGATGTGATGCAATGCAATGCAATCGCATCGAAGATGTTTAATCGGGGGTGGATCAATCAGCCATGGACTTTTCCGATGCGATGCAATCGGATCAGAGGTATTAGGGTCAATTGCATCGGAGGTTTGTAGGAGACAGAAATGAAAATAAAAGGGACCTTTGCGATGAAGATTTTAAAATCATATGAAAAGGTAGAAATTATAAATTTTAAGGGACCAAATGAGAAATAAGGGTAAGGTTAGGCTTTTGGGGGCTTTTATTCACTTAGGCATATCTTCCAATCCAGAATTTAGTTTTGGGAGCATGATATATCACTGGAAAGCTCGTTCCGGGCCCTTTCTAATGGACATACTTAAAATGTGATTTACACTGAAAATCCTATGGAGAAAACCTTTGGAAACCAGGCAGAGAAAAAGCCCCTTTGGCTTTATGGAGATAACAGCTTCTACAGTTCAACTTATTACATATGGGGAGATAAAATTACATAAAAGATGATAATAAAAGCAAAGTACCCTATTTTCACCTCAAAACATGTTTTGAGGTGACAATTACATCCAGTTGAAAGAACAACTTCTTTGATTTTTCTAGATACCATGCTTTTGAGTTTATTACGCATCCTCATGTCCTTGCTACTTTTATTGACACTTTCCTCATTAATTTGACTATGATGAGACCCTAGAACCTAATGAGACCAACCTTATGACCTAACAACATGAATTGCGAACTAAAAGTAAATCATGACTGAAGACTATAGAAAAGAGAATCAGCAAGTTTTTCACATGAGGGAAAATTGATGAAAGACCACTACCATCAATGAATCCATGACCTAATGGAATGATGAAAATTTATAGTATGGGACGCCTACTATGAAAATTCAAAAGAGTAAATTTGATCACTGATGGAAGTATGACAAACTAACACTAACACCTCCAACATGGAAACTCCTGAAAGTCTTCATCCACCTTTAGCCCATGCAAAGTAGGTGGACTGAAATTCTGAACATGGTAGACAAAGAGGCCTACCCCATGTTGTCCTCCTCTCCACTTAATATAAGTGCAGATAATTTTCTGATCTTGGGCTGCAATAATGTTTCCCTCAAATGGAAAGAAGGAAACTAGATCTCCCAAGATCCCTTTCCCAACGTTGTGAACCCAGCTAGCCCAATCTATCTCATACATGATGGAAAAGAAATCACCACCATATGGCACCCCATCCATCTCATGGAACTCCTCATAAAGAAGAAAATATTTTTCTGTAGTGGCCATGTCTCTTCCCATACTCCCCTTAGAACAAGTAATGCAGAAAGTGTGGGAATGCTCCTCCCCCAAGAACACATCCACCCAATGTGTTTCTCCTCCAATAATGCTCCCCATAAAGAAAAGAACAACATCAGCAAATGGGCTCATGATCAGCATCAAAATGAAAGAAAAAATCAAGGTTTCATGTGGTGTTGGAAAGTACCAACAATCTCCCAAGTGGCCATAGCGCAGTGTTCCCCACTGCAGCTTCAGAAAATAGCCTGGCAAGTTGTTTCTTGACAAATGGTTTGTTGTGTAAGTCATCACATCCACTAGTAAATAGTAGATGGCTGAATATATCAACAGATCATACAAGGAGTATCCAAACACTAGCCCCATATCATATAGTAGATGGTTGTCTCCATCATAATAGCTGGCCAAAAATGGTCCATGGAGCCTAAAGAAAAAATTGCCCCTTTGTAGAGAAATGCACTACAAAGAAATGGTAAGAGCATGCAAATATTTTGTTTAACAATCAATAAATGAAAAAACAGAATTCATACCATGTAATGAAAGTAATATGGTGATAGGTGTTGAGGAATAAAAGGTATCTTTTTAACACCTAATTATCCTACATTAATTGTCAATCCGAGAACGACTTTTTATTTCAAGAGTGTACTCTGTTTGAGACTGCAATTTAGCTAAGAGTAATGCTATGAAAGATGTAGTATAGTATTCTAGATACAAGAGTAAACGGATGCTTGTAAATAAATCTAATTACAGTAACATAAACGCAAACACTCTGAAATCTTAACAACTCACTCTGCAAAGCATCAATCAGGGATACAGTAGTAATAACTCATTCCCTTAGAAATCGATGCAACTGAAATCACATTGACAACAATCAATTCGAACCTAAACAGAACTAACAAGCTCCTCAGCTGAAAGTCCTCATTTTTAAGCAATCAAAGTGAAATCGAACTTGAACTACTTGCTGATGAAAATAACTAAGAAGAACTTCTTCTAATAGCAAGAATTGGAAAGGAACATCAATTCGTAAATCCTATGTGTACACAACAACTGTAAACAATCTCTCTACAAATCTGAACCTAATGAATTAGAAAGGAACAGAGAACAGTAATTGAACAACAAATAGCAGTTGAACAGCAAATGCGAACTTAACAAAATCAGATAACAAGTCTTCTTAAACTCCAATCCTGTCGACAGCCAACACTATGAAATAGTAAATCGAAATGAGCCATAATCCAGTGGAATAGCAAACAGAGTTAAGTATAGAATAGAAAAGCTTTATAAGAGATAGCAAGATGAATAAGATAGTAATCACGATCCCTGCTAAAATAAAATAGCAATGCAATTCATTAGCGCACACAGCAATCCAGTACTCAATTCAACAACAATCAAATAACTCTGTAATCGTAATGAATATAAATGCAATTATTACACGACAGTAATCAAGGATATAAATACAAACAGCAAAGCAATTCCACCAGGGCCGGGCCCTTAGCACCAGTGAAACACTGTTGGGTTACTTCAGAGCTTGAAAGATGAAATGAAACGCGCCTTTGTATTAATCGAACATAAAATTATTACATAGATCGCTCTCTAAACCCGAGAGTCAATAATACATAATATTACAAAAGGAATGTTTTGAATCAAAGGATCTGACTTGTACAATCACTAAAGGAATTGCCTTATATAACAAACCCCGACGGACAAGACAAGGAATGAGATGAGGTTTGAACACCGATCCCTCAGGATTGAAGGATCCTGGGGGATTTGCTTCCCTTCTCGCTTTAGCTGTCACTTGATTCCTTTGACCGAAGCCGAGCTGTCCCCTGCCTTTTCTTAGCGATGAGTTCGGATTTCCTTGTCTTTGGTAGGATTTGGTCTAACGCTGGAGGAACAGTAGTTGCATTCACTTTAGCCTCGGATTTGATATAGTTGTTCACCTTGCCTAAGTCTTGTTTTTAGCAATAAAAGGCATTTCCTAGTCATATTTTACAATAAACATAAATCTTCACAATTCTACCATAATTCTTGTAATAAATCATCTTTCTAAGGTAAAAGAATTATGTTTAAATTAAAAGAATGGGAAAACACATAGTGAATTCATACCTTTTTCACTGCTCAACATACCCCCCTACTTACCCTTTTTCATGTCCTCATGAAAACTATAGTTCACATGTAGAGTAGTTAAAGAATAAGCTGGAGAAGGTTTTTCATCAAAAGGCCTAAAACCATGCATTGCAGCTAATGCTTTGAAGACATGCCCTGTCTGTCCTTCGGGTATCTCATAAATGGCTTTGTAATCTGTAGCAGGATACCATGCAATGGGGCTTCAAAACCTACACCCTAGCCAGAATGGTCCTTTCCTCAAAATGAGGTTTCTATAGGAAACCGAGCGGTCTGCAACTAATCCAAAGTTTTTATAGTTAAATGGTTCTCTATTTTGAACATTCCGATTGGAAATTCCCCATCGGACCTTAGCTGCTATGTAAGCTTGGTTTCTAATAGATAGGTAATAGTCTATCCCATTCAAGACAATTGATTTATGGACAGGCCCCAATGCTTGGATAATACCTTCCCTTGTCATGAAATTCTTCTGCCTAGCCCATAATTGTACCAGGTGGTTAGGTTCACTTCTAACCCACAAATCTAATTCATTTTCTTTCCTTTGAAAAAAATTATAGGCTTTAAGCCATTTTAACTAATTAACAGCAAAGGAAATAAACACTTGGTATTGGATGTCACCGACAAAAGGGCTAGGATTTGTCTCACTATCGTTTTCCAATATGAGGTTATGCAAATATAACTCACACAGGAGATGTTGTACCTTTACCCCATAGAGTTTGCAGCATGTTATAAAATAATCTATAGTTTTTAACTCTATAGATTTTCCTGCCCTAACTGCCTTAAGCTTTAGCTGTAAATATCTCTCTAATAAAAATAAAGCATAATTATTGGCAGGGCATCTACAAGCTAAAACATCTGTGTATAATGAGCAGAGAGTGTCCATTTGATTCTAGGTTAATTTAATTGATTCATTACCTTTTTAGCCTTCTCCTCTACCTTTCGACACTTCTCATGGGCTTCAGCCTCTGCTTCATGGATGATCTTCATCTGCTGCTGCAATTCTTGATATTTCCTTCTAGGGACAGTGTCTTCTTCCAGTTTTTCTCTTTCTAGTCGAGCCTGTGCCAAATACTCTTGGAGTCTAGCTAATGTAGGGTCACTAAAAGTATTCTGACTACTAGATTGCATATTTTCACTTGAATTTGCTCCATATAGAACAGCTTCCTGTTGTTCCATATCCTCATGATTAGGCTCAGCCATAGTTTCTACAACTTGGGGCTTTATTTTAGTGGCCACTTTCCTCTTTTTCAAGGCTCGCTTGGTGACTATGCTTCTTCTCTTTGGGGTTCATTTGGGCGTTTGTTTCATTCTGAGAACCCTAATGGTCTGCCTAATTTGTTCCAATAGTCTCTGAAGCTTCATTCATTCCCTCCAAAGTTTTTCAAGCTCAGTTATTTTCTTCCTTTTTCTTGATGGAACGACAGTCTCTTTTTCTGGACCTACTTGCTCAACGGGGTTTTGGTCCTCATCAGCCGTGCCTTCTGTTGGGATCGCTTCTCTATTTTCTTCTTGGGGTTATTCCTCAATGTTCATATGCCCCCTGCTAAATTCTACAGGATTTATACCCTCAATAGACTCTGCAATCCCCTGATAATTTTCAGGTTGGGACACTACTTCAATGTTTTCCTTTTCTTGTCCATGTTTCTCAGGAGAAGCAACCCCAGCTAATTCTATCATTTTGTTAGGGTTTGTTGTTTCATCCGGCATTTCCACAGCTGTTTCTTTATTGACAACAGAGTTCTCCTGCAATTGATTGATATCAACATTAAGGTCTAGTGGGCTATGAGGCTGCACATATTCACTCATATTGGGCAAAATTTGGGCTAATTGGTCTTCTTGCAAAGGGTTTCGTGGTGAACTTGCAGTAGTGTTTTCAGGAGGCTTTGTTCCTTCTCTTTCACTGTTGTGATTATCTTCGTCCTCCTCACAGGTATGGTAACTACCTTCTTCCTCATCAGAGTAGAGAATTTCTCCATCTACACTAGTATGAGGGCTTCCTTCTTCTCCCTCAATTTCCTCTTCTGCGCTGGTATGCATCTCACCACTGGTGTGGTGACTCATTTCTTCTTCATCCTTATCAGTACAGGGACTCCCTCCTTCCAATTGTGGAGGCTTTTCATCCTCCGAGATGGGCAATTCCAAGGGTTGGATACTACTACCCAGAAGGCCTTCTATCATTCCCCTATTTCTTTTTGAATAGGAGGACTGTCTACAATTTGATGGCTCGGCTGCCAAGCTAGTCATTCTCTTTCGTTTTGGAGAGGTAAGGCTAATCCTCCATCAATTGAAAATATCAATTCTTCCCAACTGGTCTTTTTTTGGGCGAGACTATGACTTACTATTAATCTGATTAGGCAATGGTGGCTTACCGCCAAGTTTGTGTGCCGAGCTTTTCTTATACTACAGGCAACATCATGTAGTAAGGAATTAAAAAATGCAGGCAAATTTATAGCACATTTTTTCTTTAATACTGCTAATAACTTAAGGTGGTGAGGTCTTACCACGTCTTTCCTTCCATCGTATGTTATATAGGCCTGCACTACCTTTGAAAATTCCGTCCATGGTTCTCCCAATGATGTCGGCTGAACTCCTTTGCCTTTGACGACTAATGTCTGTCCGTCATCCTGGAAAATATTCATGGCTTCTTGAAGCCTGAAATTCTTCTGAGTCCATATGGTTCCTTGCACTGGTAGACCAGACACCTCTGCAATTATTTCATCTGTTACGACTATCTATCTTCCTCTAACCATGGAGTATCCTTCCTGCAAATTCTGTAAAAACTCAGTAGCCACTGTTTCATGGGGTTGTTGCAGCCTTGTGAAGTATGTAATCCATCCCAATTTTTCCAAAATCTCTCGTGCATCATTAGAAACAACTAGCACTTGCAGCTCACTACGAATTGGTCGACCTCCCATCTTCTCTGCACACTGTTACTTCTTTCCAAACACACAGTGATATAATGGAACAGCACAACACGGTGAATTGGAATAATATCGTTAAGTTTTTGTTATTCCCTAGAATGTAGGGATTTGATCCATGTACAAGTAAAAAAATATAGGGATTTGATCTGCATGCAATGATTAAGAGGCATCCGCGCCCCCCCTACAGGATGATAGGTCGTTCTCGACCATCAAATAAGAGAGGAAAGTACTGCACAATAGTTGTACAGCAGGAAAAAGCATGCATACTTATGATACAATCAATCAAATTATTGCATTTACTGAAATCGATGCATGTGATTAAATCGCAAATAGATATAGAAACGTTTGTAATGATTTAAAGATAAGGAAAAGGGACAGCTAAGGTGAACACAAGTACTAATGCGCTTATTACCCACTCAAACTAATGCGATCGATTTATAATGATTTTCATGTATAATAGGTTCAGAATCAAGGGTTTAGATTCATACTTTCATTTGATATTTAGATAGAGATATAGGAAAAAGGGTTTACTATTACTATTGATTTGCAAAAATGTGACTCCAATACCATCAGCAGAGCTCTGTTGCCCATAGGTGTCCATAACCTTGACAAAGTTGCTTTCTCACCCTTGGAACCATTGTCCTTTATTTATGCCTAGGAAAGTGCTGTTTACTGTCATAACGAAGGCAATTTTGCTGGCTTGGGGACCAGATGAATCACAATTCCATTCACCGGGAAGAAGTGAAAAGTGGGCAGGTCGGCTCGTGACGAGACCTCATATTCCAAGGACTTCTTAGTTATTTTTTTCAATTTGTCCATTGGACCATATCCCTGGTGTGGTGGCCATGATTGGAATGCCACTTCACTTGCTTCCTTATGATCATGGTAGGCTGGCTCTTGACAAGACCCCCTATCCTCCATCTGCCATATCATAAAATTGTTAGTGAAATATATAAATATTTTTTCTTCTTTTTCATATAGCACTTTCCTACTTATATATAAAGGATGGCTCAGCACTCCTTAAGATTAGGGATGGCAGAAGAAGTCTGAACATCTCAATAGAAAATAATATGCCCTTATTCCTACTCCATAAAAAAATTCAAAGAAAGTTATATATATTTGAGGAAGAACCAACATGATAAAGATAATCGATCATATTAATTCTAGTGATAGTAAGACAGCAAAGTCATGTTATTGATTATGTCCTTTTTCCTTTTTCTTATCATCACCAAACAATTTCTTAAAAAAATGACAATTTCTTTTGATTTGCTGATTCCAGTAAGCTTTAATTTGCGTGATTTTGTATAAATAGTATGTGTGCCTTTAGAAGAGTCATCAGAAATCCTCAAAATGCTGGTCTAAAACAAAAATAATCCACTCTAACAGAAACAATCTGCGGAAATGTTGTTCCTTTGGAAAGGAATAGCAAGAAAACAATCTGCGAAAAGTGTTGTTCATTTCAAAAGGAACAGCAAAAAGAATTTGTGAAACTACTGTTCCTTTCGAAAGGAACAACAAAACAACTTGTGAAACTGTTGGTCCTTTTGAAAGGAATAGAAAAACAATCTGCGAAACAGTGAAAATAAACACCAGAACTGCTGTTCCTTTCAAAAGGAAAAACAAAAAAACTCTCAGCAAAGTTGTTGTTCCTTTCGAAAGGAATAGCAAAAACTCCAAATAAGCGAAATAAACAGAGTTTGAAAAAAAAATAGAATTTCCTAAAACAAACAAACCAATGAACAATATTTACGTACAAATTTCAAAGGAAAAAAAATTATTTAATGAATGGGTGCCGTGGAGGAGTTATCCCCTTTAGCCAGAATTTGCATGGTAGAATCTTCTTGTAATTGTTGGTAGAAGGATTCTCGAGTAAGCGGTTTATGATAAAATCGTACTCGATGACTGTTTACTTTGAATTAATGTCCAGATCCATCAACGGTGGTTAATGTAATGGTGTCATTATCATGCACTTTTCGTATCTCGTAAGGTCCAAGCCATTGTGTCTGAAGTTTCCCTGGAAAATCATGAAACCTCGAGTCATATAGGAGTGCCCAGTCTCCTTCGTGGAAGATATTTTCTTTGATAAGGGCGTCATTCCATTTTTCTCTCTGTTTTTGAATTAACACGGTGTGCTGAAGAGCAGAGAGCCTAATTTCATCTAACTCATTAATTTGCTGTAGTATTTTGGCCTAGGCTTCGTTTAAATCTAGACCCACCTTTTGGGTTGTTCTTAGTGTCTGAATTTCAAACTCTATTGGAAAGATGGGCTCTTTTCCAAATACCAATTGATATGGTGAATATCCCGTAGTGGCTCTCCATGTTGTTTGGTACGCCCACAAGGCTTCTGGCAATCTGTAGGCCCAGTCACGTCTGTGTGAGGCAACAGTTTTTTTTAATATAGACTCAATCACTTTATTCGTGCTCTCTACTTGGCCGTTTTCTTGTGGGTGGTATGGATTTGTAATCTTATGCTGAATGTGGTAATCCTGTAATGTTTCATAAAGTTTATTACCTACAAAATACGGTCCTCCATCTGTGATTATGTCCCTTGGGAGGCCATATCGCACAAAGATTTGGAAAATAAATTGTATTACAGAGTCCTCTGTAGCTTTTGAAAGTGCCTCTGCTTCAACCCATTTAGTAACATACTTGGTTGCAACTAGGATATATGTTTTTTGGTTTGATGGGGGGCTAATAGGGCCAAAAAAAATGAGCAGCCAACATTCAAATGGTTCAATTACTAGTTATGGGCTCAAATGCATTTCATCAGACTACCCAGGATGACCTGCCCTTTGGCAGCTATCACAGGCCTGCACAAATTTTTTGGCATCCTTAAAAATGGTAGGCCAATAATAGCCTGTCCGTAAAACCTTATGGGTGGTTCTACGATCTAAAAAATGTCTGCCACACGGCCCATCATGGCATGCTTTCAAAATATCAAATACCTCATCCTCCCGGACGCATCTCCTAATTTGCATATATGACCCTGTATGAAACAGGTAGCCCCCAATCCGAGAGAATCAGGTACTACGCTGTATTATCTGCTTTCGTTCATTAAGGGTTAGATGTTTAGGTAATTTACATATTTCAAAATAATTTGCTATATCAGCATACCATGGGGTTCTAACAGTAACAACGAACAAATGTTCATCTGGGAAGTGGTCTTCGACTGCTTCTGCATCTGTTGGCTTTGGCATTCTTGACAGAAAATCAGCTACAAGGTTCTCTTTTCTAGGTCAATATTTAATTGTAATGTCGAATTCCTGCAATAAAATCAACCATCTTGTCACTCTTCCATTTGTAACAAGTTTATTTGCTAAAAATTTAATGGCAGAGTGATCAGTATATAGAACTATAGGATACCTAGTTATATAATGTCTAAATTTATTTACAGCATATACTACAACTAAAAATTCCTTCTCAGTCACAGTGTAATTTAGTTCAACAGGAGATAGATTTTTGATAATATAATAGATTGCATATGGTTTTTTATCTTCCTCCTGCCCAAGCACTGCTCCAATCGTTGTGTCTGAGGCATCAGATGAAATTTGGAATGGCAAATTCCAATTTGGGCCCCTCAGCATTGGGGTTGTTGATACAAGCTTTTTCAGATCGTTAAAGGCATTGTCACATTTATCTGTCCAAATAAAGTCAACATTTCCTGTTAGTGCATATAAAGGTACATCTATTCGAGAATAATGTTCTATAAATCTCCTATAATAACCAGAAAATCCAAGAAAGCTGCGTACCTCTGTTTGTGTGGTAGGTGTGGGTATTAACCAAATTATCTGAATTTTGGCTGGATCCACCTGAATTCCAGCTGTTGAAATATAGTGCCCTAAGATAACTCCTTAGGTCATCATCATATGACACTTTTCATGGCGTAAACAAAGCCTAGTGTCAATACATATTTGCAACACCTTTTCTAAATTTTCTAATGCTGGCTCAAAAACATCTCCGTAAGGTGTGAATTCATCCATATATACTTCGAGTCCTTCATTATTAAATCTGAAAAGATGCTGAGAATGGCCCTTTGAAATGTAGGGGGGGCATTGCATAGGCCAAAAGGTAAGACTCGGTAGGAAAATTTCCCCCAAGGACAGGTAAAAGTAGTTTTGTCTTGGTCTTCAGGGGAAATCTAGATTAAAGCCATCAAGGAAAGAAAAGAATTTCTTTCGTGCCAATGTGTCTAATACCTAGTCAATGAAAGGAAGGGGAAAGTGGTCTTTCTAGGTTGCCTTGTTAAGTTCTCGGTAATATACACATATTATCCACTTCCCGTTCTTCTTTGGTACCACTACTAATGGAGAGACCCACTTGCTATCAGATATTGGGTAAATAAAATTGACATCTAATAGTTTTTGTAATTCAGCTTTCACAATATCTTTAAGGTGAGGGTTTAGTCTTCTTTGGGGTTGGCGAATGGGTCTCACATATTTTTCGGTATAGATGTGGTGTGTGCATAATTGGGGGTCAATTACCTTCATGTCTGGGTAATCCCATGCAAAGGCTACTTTGTATTTCCGTGGCAATTGGACCAACTTCTCTTCTTGTTCAACAATCATATTTTTGTTAATGTTTAGAGTTTTTCCCGGTTCAATCTCTACAATTTTACTATTGTACACAGAAGTAGTGGGTATTACTTGGTCAGGGATGTATTTCAGAGGATCTTCTTCTTCTTTATTATCAAATGCTACCTTGATCATGTGACATTGTAGATGGGATCTGATTTGTGGTTTATTAATAAAACTATTAATGATATCATCCTCTGTTTGGTCTTTAAAGTCAAGGGCATCTTCTACAGTTAGATGTGATCTCATATTTTCCATAAGATATGACACATGTTTTTTTCTTATTTTGATTATTGATAGGCTTGGTTGGGCTGGGGGATATAAAGCTAAATTATCGACATAGTTTCCCCTTGTTATTGTCATGTTGCCTTGTCGGCAGCGAATATAAGCATCAGCAGTTGTAAACCAAGGTCTACCTAGGATTAACAGGTGTCCATCTAGCCGGTTCTTTGGGTTGATAACTAGGAAGTTAGTAGGGTACTCCCAAGAATCTACAGATACCATTACATCTTGTATTGTACCTTCTGGTTTGACTACCGATCAGTCAGCCAATTCCAATAAGGTTGTTGCTGGTTCCAGTAATGTAATGCCAAGTTTTTGATAGGTGGTGGTTGTTAAGATATTGATTGTAGCTCCTAAATCAACTAAGGCATTTGGGAACAATTGCCCATTGATTTGCACCGTCACTATAGGATTTCCTGGGTCTTCATATTTTAGAGGTGTTTCCATTCCTGATAATAATTCAGATAGAGTACCGACTATTTGGACAGTTGGGTTGGTGGTTTTTCTCCTCTTTGGCTTCTTTATACACAGTTCCTTAATGGTTTTTGCATAAATAGGGATGTCTTGGATAGCTTGGAGGAGGGGGCTTTTTATACACAAATTTTTTAATTCTCCCCGAAGATCAAAATCAGGATGTTCTAATGGGCGAGGTATGATTAATCGTTCTGGGAATGGTGGAGAAGAGGTTTTTCCTTGTTGATTTTTTTGTTGAACCACCTTCTCTTTTTGTAATGTTTGTTCTACAGGTAGCAGATCTTCAATATAAACATTTTTGTATCTCTCTATTTATACTATACGCCCAGACCTTAATTGAAGGTCATTACACTCCCTCAGTTTAGTTTCTAATTCTAGTGGTTCCATTATTTGGACAGACTGAACTGCCCTATTGTTTCGGTTTGGGGTGGGTTGGGCTGGGAGTTATGGTCTGAAGTTGGTCTTTGGGTTTGTATAGGGAGCTGGCAGTGTAGGTTGAGAGAGGGGAATTGTTCCAGCTGGCTGATTTCTAGGTCTTTTCCAGTTTTACTGCCAAGCCTAACTCTGCGAAGTAGAGGGGGACCATTGTGTTGGATAAGCATTGTTTTCCCAAAATGATGGGCAGAAAGGAAAATTTTCCCAATTAGTTTGATTTGTTTGATTTGGCCATGATGATGTAGGGAATGGTTGTTGTGACCAATTGGGGAAAGGTGGTTGATTTTTTCACATTCCATTATATTGTTGAGCATTGTATTGAGGAGGCTGAAAAGAAGAAAATGGATCAGTTGGCATACCTGATTGTCGTGGCTGCCATTGTTGGCACTGATTAAGTAAGCATACCACTTATGATTCTTCTTCTGCCTCTTTATAGACTGCTTTTAGGCCAGGAAGCGAGGGACATCCTTCTGTGGGGTGATCTTTCGTGCAAATGGCACAAACTTTGATTACATCCAGCGGGCACTCTTTTTGGCTATGTTTCTTCCTGCATCTAGGACAGAATACTGCCAAATTTTTCTCTGCTTCTGCTTGCTTTTGTTTGGCTTGCATAATGTCAAACTACGTTGTTAGATTCCCTAGAATATCTATTTTAAAATCTTCCAGCAATTTTCCAATCTCTGCATGATTTACACCTTCATTGGAGGTCTTATTATCCCTTGTAATCATGTCACGCTCTGCTGATTTTAGCCTTGTATTGCCCCTCAAACTCTTGATACACAAATCAATGATGTTAGCATAAATTTCCTGATATATATCACCTTTTCCCATAATATTCAATGTTTCAACCCATTGATCCTTCATTCCCCTAATTAATATAGTTTTCAGCACATTATTAAGCAAGGGTACGGATGCATAAGGAGATCTCTGAAGATTGTATTGAAATTGTTCCACATATTCTTCCAGGGTTTCATTCAGTTTTGTTGTCATTTGAAATATTTCATCTTTTAGCTCCCGAGACCTGCAATAATCTTGATATTTTTTTTAAAACACAGCTTTCATCTGATCCCAATCAGTTATGACACCCCCACCTAGCCCCATAAACCATCGTAAGGTTTCTCCTTTTAATGTGGAAGGAAATAGTTTTAATTTTTGGGGATCGGTGGTATAGTCATACCCCCTGCATAACACATCAAATTCGAACAGAAATGGATCTAGATATTCTAATGTCAAGCCATGAAATGTAGGAATATGTTGAAGGGGAATGGATTTCATAGGTGCATTAACTGCAGCATCCATTATAGGATATTGCAGTGTGGAAGTTTGCTGGGGTGTTTGCTGGTTCTGGTTTTGGTTCTGGTTCTGGGCCATTTGATCAAATATGTGCCAATATCCTTCTGGGATCTCAAGGGAATTTCTAGGCTAACTGGAAGGAGTAGGAATGGCCTTGACAACACTTCCATGATCTCGAACAATAAGTATTCCTTGCTGGCCTACTTTTTGAGGAGATTCAGGTCCTTTGTTTTGAATGAGTTTGACAGCACTTCCCTTATCTGGACTTCTCACTGTTTGGACTATTTCAAGAGGATATTTTGGTTCTTCTGCATCTCCTGTTTCCTCTTCTCCTTCACGGAGATTACTAGAGTTCCCTTCTTGTGGAGAAATTAGGCAGGGATTCTCAATTTCTTGGGAATCTTGCTCAATTCCCACTGTTTGACTATGTATCTCAGCAAAGGCTTCAGATGGTTATTCTGAGGCCTGAAGGGAACTAGTAGGCTGTCTAGAGATAACTCTCCTAGGTCCTACTGTATGGCTGAGATTCAGTATTTTTAAGGATTTCGTCAATGAAAGTTGTTCGCCCAAGGGTCACCGGCCCCTTAGGTTTTTCAGGTTTAGGAGGAATTTTGTTTTGTTTAGTTGGTCTATTAATTCAAGAAAACAAGCCTTCATTCCTACCTAAAGAAAGAAGTTTACCTAATTCTGCTATGAAGCGGGCTGTCAGCAAGTATGTTCCTTGCCCGGTGCGCAGGTTCTTACCTTCCATATTTAATACCCAATTCTTCGCAAGCAAAAGAAAATCAAATGTGCATCACTCTTTTGAAATGGAATAAACCCTCCCCCACAATGGCGCCAAAATGTTGAGGCATAAAAGGTATCTTTTTAACACCTAATTATCCTACCATTAATTGTCAATCCGGGAATGACTTTTTATTTCAAGAGTGTACTCTATTTGAGACTGCAATTTAGCTAAGAGTAATGTTATGAAATATGTAGTATAGTATTCTAGATACAAGAGTAAACGAATGCTTGTAAAGAAATCTAATTACAGTAACATAAATGCAAACACTCTGAAATCTTAACTACTCACTCTGCAAAGCATCAATCAGGGATATAGTAGTAATAACTCATTCCCTTAGAAATTGATGCAACTGAAATCACACTGAGACAAGGCAATCAATCTGGGAACTTGGAAACACTAACCAATGTTCTCTACGGTTGACAGTCCTGCTCTTTAAGAAATCCAAGTGAAATCGAACTTGAACTACTTGCTGATGAAAATAACTAAGAAGAACTTCTTCTAATAGCAAGAATTGGAAAGGAACAACAATTCGTAATTCCTATGTGTACACAACAACTGTAAACAATCTCTCTGCAAATCTGAACCTAACGAATTAGAAAGGAACAGAGAATAGTAATTGAACAACAAATAGTAGTCGAACAACAAATGCGAACTTAACAAAATCAGATAACAAGTCTTCTTAAACTCCAACCCTGTCGACAGCCAACACTATGAAATAGTCAATCAAAATGAACCATAATCCAATGGAACAGCAAACAAAGTTAAGTATAGAACAGCAAAGCTTTATAAGAGATAGCAAGATGAATAAGACAGTAATCACAATCCCTGCTAAAATAAAATAGTAATGCAATTCATTAGCGCACACAGCAATCCAGTACTCAATTCAACAACAATCAAATAACTCTGTAATAGTAATGAATCTAAATGCAATTATCACACGAAAATAATCAAAGGATAGAAATACAAACAACAGAGCAATTCCACCAGGGTCAGGCCCTTAGCACCAGTGAAACACTGTTGGGTTGCTTCAGAGCTTGAAAGATGAAGTGAAACACACCTTTATATTAATCGAACATAAAAGTATTACAGAGATTGCTCTCTAAACCCGAGAGTCAATAATACGTAATATTACAAAAGGAATGTTTTGAATCAAAGGATCTGACTCATACAATCACTAAAGGCATTGCCTTATATAACAAACCCTGACAGACAAGACAAGGAATGAGATGAGGTTTGAACAGCGATCCCTCAGGATCGAAGGATCCTGGGGGATTTGCTTCCCTTCTTCCTTTAGCTGTCACTTGATTTCCTTTGACCGAAGTAGAGCTGTCCCCTGCCTTTTCTTAGCGATGCGTTTGGATTTCCTTGTCTTTGGCAGGATTTGGTCTAACACTAGAGGAACCGCAGTTGCATTCACTTTAGCCTCGGCTTTGATATACTTGTTCACCTTGCCTAAGTCCTATTTTTAGCAATAAAAACCAGTTCTTAGTCATATTTTACAATAAACATAAATCTTCACAATTCTACCATAATTCTTGTAATAAATCATCTTTCTAAGGTAAAAGGAATTATGTTTAAAGTAAAAGAATGGGAAAACACATAGTGAATTCATACCTTTTTCACTTCTCAACAATAGGATCCATAAATCAGCCCTCCATAGTGATATGACATACTCCTATGAAGAGGAATAAACCATATGCTTCCTGAAGATCCCCCTCCCCATTCTTGGAACTCCAAGTCAAGAAGAACATACTACAGTAACAAATGAATTCATCCACTACTCTATCAATCTCATCTCCTCCATGTCCACCCAGTGCATCAAATGTGAAGTGGTCCTGGGACCACTCCATCAACAAGTCCCTGCTCCAAAGTGACAGTGATGTTGGCCTATCAAAATAGGCTCCTGCCAACTTATAAATCCCTTCTCTGACGTGTTCAATGTCAAAGACTCCTCCCATAATGTTGTCATCTCCTCCCCCTGCAGCATCATGCAAAATGGGAGAGCAAATCTACCCTTGCTCCCTCTGAGTCCTCCAAAGCAAAAAAAATCTTTGTTACCTCCCCATAACTCCATCATACAACCCATGTGGTGAAAACATAATGACCATATCATTATAATGCACCCACACTCCTTGCTGCCACATGATGCAAGTACCCTGCCAAGTTCCTTCCATCTACATACCCTTGAAAAAAGGATATGTCTCATGATGGCCAAAATCTCTCAAGAGCAGCCAACACAGCCAAGCCTCCTGCTGCCTGGTATCATATATTTGCAAGTAGCCTACCAGCTTCTTGCTCTCCATCCACTCCCATTCCTCCCGACGTGAGGGCCTCCCATCATGATCAACCTTGGTACCCTTCCAAAGAAGACTACCCTCCTGCCAAATCAGATTTTCCTTCTTGCACTCCATGGGATAATGAAATGAAACTCCTTGGAGATCTCCTAGGGAATATCTCACACCAATGATCATCTTGACAGTGTTGTAACCCTCCTCCAAGGTGTTTTGGCTATCTCATGTCTCAACTCCTGGGTGAACATTTGATTCTACATACATTTGTTTGGAGCAAATTTCACCCCATCCTCCAAGAATTCATACCCCAACCTCACATGTGGTGTGCAGCCCATTAGTGGCCCATTAGGATGATGTTTCATCCCTTCCTTGATTAAGTCAAGGTGGCACAACACAATGCTATTATGTGGTTCCAAATGAGCAGCCTGCAATGATATACAATCCTCCATATGGTTTGCTGAAACAATAGGAGATGAAAATTTTGGCATACTTTGATGAAATTTTGGAGTGTCTAGTATGGCTGTAAGGGCTTATCCCTCCAATAGGTTGGCTCCTCCAACTGAATATGTTGAGGACTGCTCCCCCATATTTGTGACAATGTTGGTACAAGCCTCCTCCACTAGTGGTGAGGGATTCTTCTCCTCTGCTCTTCCTTCACCAAATTTTCTCATCAACCTTTGAGTAAATTCAGCAAAATTGACTACTCCTATATGGCTCAAATTGTTGATCCAACAAATCTATGCTTCACCCTCTAGGTGCAGCGCTGCAATCTCTACAGCCTCCTCCTCTACCACCGGATGTAGTAGGAAGAATGCATCAAGTCTCCTTGTCCAAACCCTTGTTGCAGATGACCCATCATAAGTAGACAATAGAAACCTATTGACCTTGATGCTTCCTTGGCCACAAGGTCTTCTTCCTTCCTCCAAATGAATGAACTGAGGAAAAGCTAGAGTCTCCTTGGAGGCTTTAGGTTGGGATTTGTACCCAACAAGGTATTCACTTAGAACCATGTGATCCAAGTCTCCATCTTCCAGAAAATTTTCCTTCCTCTCAAAAGGAAAGGATATGTCCCAATGCTCTGGAGCTCTCTGCAACACTGGTCTTTTATCCTAATCATAGGAAGTGCATGGCTCTTCCTGCTCTCGAAACTCTCTAGGAGTTCCACTGCTCCTTTTCTCTTCTTCTTGTTCAACCTCCTTAGAGAGGTTCTTACTGGGTCTGAAAAGTTATGAGAGTAAACTAATCCTCTTCATCATTCTAGCCTTTCTCTTTCCCTTATATAATTTTGGCTTGAAGTCCACAGGCTGAGCCAAATATCTTGCTTTGATACCACTGTAATATCCCAAAATAGGGATAGCTCAACTAACATGCACTAAAAACGCAGTTCCAGAAACTTGTGCTATAAAATAAAAAAATAAACTCTTGGATCCTGTAGATCAGTCAATATAAAACCTAAATCCAAGAATATAGATGAAACAAATCAAACTAGGTGGGTTAAACAGATATCCCAAGCCTAGGATTTCAAAAAAGAGCTAAAACCCCAAACACTACAACACAAGGAATTATGCATAAAAGTGATTGTGCAGTTTAAGAGAGGGTTTATACATATAAATGGTAGAGAAAAAAAGATCTCAAATTATATTAGACAATATGCTCAGAAAAAGCAACTCTAGTATCCTTTATACAAAAGCTAGAGAACCTAGGAAGGGTTTCTAGGAATTCACTCTGAATACAAATGTGATTTTCAAGAGTAGGACTGAATAATCACTGCAAACTGAAGCACATGACTGTACAAGGTTGTAAGAATGAATATATAATGCATATCTAAACAAATTTCTTCCCCCATGGAAGAATTCATCCTCCAATCACAGGAAAACTCCCCGAAAGAGCCACAAGAGTCACTGCTAAAACTGCCTTGCATAAATAATGCAATTCCTGAGTGGAATAACGCTGTAGGTGATGAAAATGAGTTTTCTTGCTGCCAATGATCTGATATCATCCCAATAACTCTCCAAACATATCTCCCACAAGAAGGGAACCTCCCTCCTATGCAAAATCAACTCAGACAGCGGGTTTCTCAACCCTCCCTAGCAACACCCTGCAACTCAGCTCAACCTCCTGCAGAAACTGCGCGCAAACTGTAGACTGAAGCTTGGCACCAATGTCGGATATGAGGAATGATGGATCAGATCTCTCCCAAGCGCTACTAAAATGGAAGAGAAGGAGTTCCTGAATAGGAATCCCCTAGTGCTAAGCAGCACCGGCAATCTCAACCAAACAACTAAGAGAGAACAAGTCTAAGAAGACATGAAAATGTAATACATAATCTAACCTCCAAATGGCTGCCATCCTCTTCCTTATAAACTAAGTGAGCCTTCTCACCTTGGGTCCCACTCAATAGGGTTTCCACCATCCCACAAACAATTTCCCTCCAAAACTATGTTGTGCCTTCATTATAGCCACTCCTCTAAACTCTGCTGTTTGATTTGGTCAATTTTGACCACTTCAATTTGATCCAGCCCTTTTCACACCTAAGGATCTTCAATCCAGCTCACATATAGCTATCTAGGCTGAACCACATTCACATTGAGCTCTTGTATTTGTTGATCCACTCCTCCTACATTCATGCTATTGACTTGGTCAAACTTGGCCTTGTCCACATGCAAAATATCCTTGTTCACACATGAGAGTGTAAAATCTAGCTGGCATTATGATCCCCTTACAGAAAATGAGGAATTTTATCCTTATTTTTGTAATGCATGGGTCTCCTCACCCTTGTACTCATCTCCTAAGTGACAATAGCAAAATTTACTATTCCAATTTGCTCATGCAAATTTTGGAATATTCCAAAAATCATGTTTATCCTATGTCAAAAAACCATTATGAGTCATGACATGTCATCCAAATCAATTTTATATCATTTAGTTTTCACACCCATGCCTTAAAATCAAGAAATGAGCCACTTGTCTAGTTTTTCACAGTTTCGTAGCAAATATAGTGGCAGAATAGTAGACTTCGCTACGTAACTGCCTAAACATTTCGTATCACTCATTTGCCAAAATAAAATCGATGAATTCTCATTTTCAATTGGTTTTAGGGAAAGTTTAGATCACTTATTAGGTTATGACAGTTATCCAGCATGTGAAATCATAAGTGCTTGTCATCATTACACTTTTATCCCTCCATTTTTCATTTTCCCTCTGATATTAGAATTTCATCATTTTAAAAAAAATCACCCAGGCTCCTCTAATTAATTAACCCTTCAGCCTTTTCATTTATTGGTCATGTGTCACCATTAAAAAGTTTAGCTTTATGGCAAGCAGCTTGCTGTCCAATTTTCTTTTTACAGATGTCACATTTTTAAGAAGGTAGCTTGGTTATAAAGAGAGATGGACATGAATAAGAAAGCGTAAAAAGGAGGTTATATGGTTATATAGGAGCTCATGGACCTTAAGCTATTCATGGATGAACCCATTTTTGCTGAAGCATTCACCAATTCAGGTTTCTTGAATTTCTGTTGGAGCTAACAAGGAATTTGCTGTGTTTTTGGACTGTGTGAGCAGTCAATTTCAAGAGAATATTATGGATGAAGAAAGATGAATTATGAAATAATGAGAGAGGTTATTGTCAGGAATAGAACAAGGAAAAATAACCTCCTTCACGTTTCTCACAGGTGCTACCAGTTTAGATATTCGAAGATGTCTCTGGGACCTATTTTCATAATCTAGAATTTTCCTATTTTATACATGTTATTTCTAATGCAGATTCTGGACAGCTGTAGATTGTTTAAAAAAAAGAAGAAGAGGTTTTTCTTCAGAACATACTGACCTACAAAAATTTCCTACCGTTTTGCAACAAATATCAAGGATAGAGAGATAGGAGCCCATCACTGAATACTATTGTTTCAGAAAAACAATCATTTTATTGGTAAATTAACTTGCTAAAGGTGAAAATGATGCTTTTGAAGAGGGTAAGAGGAAATTTTGTCTTATAATATTCCATTAAATCAATTTTCAGACCTATAGATGAAATTTGGAAGAAAAATGGAGAATTTTGAATTTTCTCCATAATCAGGTAGTTTTGTAGCATGCTCCAGGCTTGAAGGCTTAAAAATGCTACGAAATTTCTGAAGATGCTTTTTTGCCTATGAAAACAGTTTTTTGAAGATCCAAGGAGGGAGGTTGATGGTATTCACTCATTTTGACCTGATAAAGATTTTTTGACCAGCAAAGGTGGTAGAAGGAAAAGACAAAGGACAAAACAACCTCGCTACTAAACTACACTACAAAATTTATGAAGAGGCTCTTTTTCCTTTAAAATCAATTTTATGAAGAATTAAGGAGGAATATTGGCTGTATTTATATATTTTGTCATAAAAAATGTTTTTAACCAGGAAAGGTGGTAGAAATATGGGTGAAAAGACATAAATCAATTTGCTACGGAACTACGCTATGAAACTGCCTAAACTGCTCTGTTTTGTAGCGAAAGCTATTTAAAGGATTTTTGGAGGTTCAAACAGCAGATGGAAGATCAGTCAACCACCTGAAGACATCCAACATGATACTGGCCATCCCAGCATAGACTCAATACTCAACGTAAGTGTCACTAATCCAGCTCAGCATGAAGAACAAGATTAAAGTTGGGTTTTATCTTTTCCTGAAAATAGGACTATGTTTCCTAAATTTAGGGAACGCATTAAATGTCTTAGTGGTGATGAATGTTTCTTGAGCATGTGATCCTTATCATGTAACTGTCTCACTCTTGAAAAAGCTAAATTTAATAAATATGAAGAAGGTTCATTTAGGAATGTGAGTCTTTAAAGATTAGCTGTCTTTTTTTGTTCCAAGAAAGTAGTTTTCGGTTATGTTAGGTGTCAAAGTTATAGTTCGAGGATCTAGCCAGCTGGGAAGATCATTTGGAATGTAAAAGAGTCTATTTATAGACAGAACATCGAATATAAAAGGGTTGGAGAGTATTGTACTACACTACTATTTTTTGTAAAAACTTTGAGCTTCAGTAATATACAGTGGATGTTTTGGCCTTCTTCACCTGAGATTCGAATTAAGTTTTCAATGAGTTCTATGTCTTATACCTTTCTTGTTTAATATAAGCAACAAGTTTACGTCTAATTACTTAGAATTCTTGGAGAACATGCTCTGAATTCCTTTAGATATTGAACTGATGTTTTTCTTCCTGTATTGTGTGCGTATCATCTTTTCATTGAAACTTTCATTTTCCTCAACTTCCACAAGAGGGATCATTTTCATTGAGTTTCCTGATTTTGAATCCATTAGCCCAATGGTAGCAAGTCCTTTACATTTTCAACCTGCAATCAATCAAAATCAAGTTATAGTCATAGAGTTAGCCATATAGTATATTTTTCATTGCAAATACTTTGATAAGTTGAGAGATCCCTCTCAAGCTGAAGAGGCTAATCTTCAGTGAAAAGCTGGTTTGAAATAGTTACTCCAAGTTGACCATTACAGCAGCCCAATAGGACTCAATTTGGTGATAACATTTTGGCGCCGTTTCTAGGGACGAATGTGTAAATTTTCTCCAGGCAGAATGACAAGGTTCAGATTTGACTTCTGATGGTGAACAAAAGCCAAAAACATGAAGGTTGTACCATTCACATGGCGACTCCATTGTTCAAGATCCTAAGCTTCAAAGTTCAGAGCGACTTCACTAAGAAGAATATAGATTTCAGAACATTCATGGTGATCCAATATGATAGGGTATGTGGCAAACCATTTATATGATGAAATGTTACAAAGTGTAAGGGATGAGTTAGCATAATTTCAGATAGATGAACATTTCTCCACAATAGTATTTCATTGTTATAAATCTAGTCGACTCACACCTGAAAATAAAATTTGTTTTCTTGGTTTAGCGGCTGAAATATTAGAGAATAAAATTGAATTATTTGATGTTAAAATTGGCTCATATGTTTTCCTAGATCCTAAACAGTTCTTGGAAGGTATTCCTCCTCCAAAAAAGGAGGAAATTGTTATACCATCTGACTTGTAGATAGAGGAAGAATATGGTTATGAGCTTGATATTGTAGAGTTGGAATCAAGGTTCAGCCTTGATGAATAAAATGAAAAGGATATCCGGGATCAATTTGTCATTGAGAGCTTAAGAGGGATAGCAATAAATTATGCCTTCTTTGATCTGATAGATGATTACATGGATGAGTTCTATAGTCCAAATTTTCAATTATTTTTTCACTATGAAAAACATACCCATTCTCTCTTAACTTTATCATTTCATAATACATTTTTCTTTTGGTTCAAGAAAAGTCAAGGGGTTCAAGTATTAGATCAGCTCATTAACTAGCTTTATTGGAGGTTTCATGTCACTTGAATCAAACATGAATATTTCAGTTGTTAGGGTAGGTAGGAGTGTGTGTGAATAAGCTCAAGTAGACTGAGCATCTTTTATATATGTACAGATTTGGTTTTTCAACAGTAATCATCAAGCTTGAGCTTGAGGAGAAGGCCATAAGAGCTTGGCGAGGTCTTCATCAAAATCAGAAACTTTTCCATTTTTCAAGAAAGAGGCACTGGAACTACAAGTTCTTTTATGTACCATAGGGGCACACCATCCCCACTGGAGCCACTATTATCACACTCAAAATTTTCAATTTTTTTTTTGATAAGGTCACCATAGGTTTCATGTTATATCATATTGGGTCATGCATTTGATGAAGAATTTATAAAATCGTGTTTATCCTATGTAAAAAAACCATTATGAGTCATGTCATGTCAGCCAAATCCATTTTTTATCATTTAGTTTTCACACCCATGCCTTAAAATCAAGAAATGAGCAACTTGTCTAGTTTTTCACAGTTTCGTAGCGAATATAGTGGCAGAATAGCAAATTTTGCTACGAAACTGCCTAAACATTTCGTAGCACTCATTTTCAAAAACAAAATCGATGAATTCTCATTTTCTATTGGTTTTAGGGACAGGTGAGATCACCTATTAGGTTATGACAGTTATCCAACATGTGAAATCATAAGTGCTTGTCATCATTACACTTTTATCCCTCCATTTGTCATTTTCCCTCTCATATTAGAATTCCAAATTTAAAAAAAAAATCACCCAAGATCCTCTGTGTCATTAATCCTTCGTCCTTTTCATGTATTGGTAATGTGTCACCCTTGAAAATTTTATCTTTGTAGCAAGCAACTTGTTGTCCAATTTTCTTTTTATAGGTGTCACATTTTTAAGAAGGTAGCTTGGTTATAAAGAGATATGGCCATGAATAAGAAAGCTTACAAAGGACTCTATGTGGTTAGATAGGAGCTCATGGACCTTAATATATTCATGGATGAACCTAGTTTTTTTGAAGCATTCACCAATTCAGATTGCTTGAATTTCTGTTGGAGCTAACAAGGCATTTTCTGTGTTTTTGGATTGTGTACTCAGTCAATTTCAAGAGATGATTATGGATGAAAAGAGATGAATTATGAAATACTAAGAGAGATTATTGTCAAGCACAGAACAAGGAAAAATAACCTCCTTCACTTTTCTCACAGGTGCTACCAGTTTGGAGATTCGAAGATGTCTCTAGGACCTATTTTCAGAATCCATAATTTTCCTGTTTTATATATGTTTTTCTAATGAAGGTTCAGGACATCTGGAGATGGTTTTAAAAAACCCAAGAGAGGTTTTTCTTTAGAAAATTCTTACCTACAAAAACCTCCTTTCATTTTGCAACAAATATCAAGGATAAGGAGATAGGAGCTCATCTATGAAGCCTTTTGTTTTAGAAAAAACAGAGTCATTTTATTGTAAATTAACTTTCTAAAGGTGAAAATGATGCTTTTTGAAGAGGGTAAGAGGAAATTTTGTATTATCATATTCCATTATATCAATTTTCAGACCTAAAGGTGAAATTTGGAAGAAAAAGGGAGAATTTTGAATTTTCTCGATAATCAGGTAGTTTCGTAGCGTGCTCCAGGCTTGAAGGCTTAAAAACGCTACGCAATTTCTAAAGATGCTTTTTTGCGTACAAAAAACAATTTTTTGAAGATAAAAGGAGGAAGGTTGACGGTATTCACTCATTTTGACCTGACAAACATTGTTTGATTAGCAGAGGTGGCAGAACGAAAAGATAAAGGACAAAAACAACCTCGCTACTAAACTACGCTACGAAATTTCTGAAGATTCTCTTTGCCTTTAAAATAAATTTTATGAAGAATTAAGGAGGAAGCTTGGCTGTATTTATATATTTTTTCATAACAAAGGTTTTTTACTAGGAAAGGTGGTAGAAATATGGGTGAAAAGACATAAATCAATTCGCTATGAAACTGCCTAAACTACTCTGTTTTGTAGCGAAAGGTTTTTAAAGGATTTTTGGAGGTTCAAATAGCACATGGAAGATGAGTCAAACACCTGAAGACATCCAACATGATAATGGTCCATCCCAGCATAGACTCAATACTTGACATAAGTGTCACTAATCCAGCTCAGTATGAAGACCAACATTAAAGTGGGGTTTTATCTTTTCCTGAAAAGTAGGATTATGTTTCCTAAATTTAGGGGACACATTAAATGTCTTAGTGATGGTGAATGTTTCTCGAGCATGTGATCCTTATCATGTAACTGTATCACTGTTGAAAAAGTTGAATGTAATAAATATGAAGAAGAGTCCTATTAGGAATGTGAGTCTTTAAAGGTTAGTTGTCTTTCTCTATTCCAAGAAAGTAGTTTTTAGTTATGTTAGGTGTAAAAGTTATAGTTCGAGGATCTAGCCAGCTGGGAAGATGATTTGCAATTTAAAAGAGTCTATTTATAGATAGAACATCGAATATCAAAGGGTTGGAGAATATTGTACTACACTGCTATTTTTTGTAAAAACTTTGAGCTTCAGTAATATACAGTGGATGTTTTGGCCTTCTTCACCTGAGATTCGAATGAGGTTTTCAATGAGTTCTATGTCTTATACTTTTCTTCTTTAATATATGCAGCAAGTTTATGTCTAATTAATCAGAATTCTTGGAGAACATGCTCTGACTTCCTTTAGATATTGAACTGATGTTTTTCTTCCTATGTTGTGTGTGTATCATCTTTTCATTGAAACTTTCATGTGCCTCAGCTTCCACAAGAAGGATCATTTTCATTGAGTTTCCTGATGTTGACTCCATTAGCCCAATGGTAGCAATTCCTTTACATTTTCAACCTGCAATCAATCACAGTCAAGTTACAGTCAAATATTTATCCATCTAGTATAATTTTCATTGCAAATCCTTTGATAAGTTGAGAGAGCCCTCTCAGGATGAAGAGTTTGATCTTCAGCCAAAAGCTGGTTTGAAATAGTTACTCCAAGTTGACCATTGCAGCAACCCAACAAGACTCAATTTGGTGATAACACTCGCTATCAGAGAAGACCTCAATATATCATGCCTTTCCTGCAACACACTGATGCCCTAGTGCCCATGGTTCTTTCCATGTGAATCAACACTTCCTCCTCCTGAAGTCTTTTCAGACATCATCACTAAGAGGCCCCATGTTTTGGTTCTCCTTTGGAGGAAGAACCTTCACATATCTCCCTTTTGACTGAAAAGTGGGATTTTTCTAAAACGGTACTCTTTCCCTTGGCAAATCATCTTGTATATCTCTAGCCCTCTCAATAACATATTGGAGTGTAATTAGCATATTGGATTTCACCAACCCATGCAGAGGCTATGCTAGCCCATCAATGAACATATAAACTCTCCTAGCTGCAGATAAATCTAGCACCATGATGAAAAGTTTTAGAAATTCAGAGATATAGGTCTCTGGATTACCTGACTACTTGAGCTTGACTATCTCAATAAAAGGTGCCTATGAATATCTTCTATCAAATATTTGTACTAACCTCCGGGTGAATTCTGAATATACAGTCACATTGGCATGCCTTAATGTAGAAAGACCATGAAACCACCAGTCATGTGCCTCATATTCAAGGTGCAGCGCTGCTATTTTAATGGCCTCAATATATGGTACTTGGTTCAACTTAAAATAGATGTCTAGTTTCTTGACCCAAGACTTGGTTGTGCACTTGGATGACCCATCAAAAGCAGGAAGAAAAAATCTATCCATAGTACACTGCAGATCATTGTTATGCATGTACCCTCCACTTCTATTGTTATTTTGGGGTATGCTATTGTCCTTGATTTGAAAAAACCCCTAAAATTTCATATTATCTTTGAATCTCTGAGATTGAGACTCATACTCTGAAAATAGTCTTCAAGAGTCTCTTGTTCTTGGGGTCCTTCGCTTCCATTTCACACTGCTAGGAATGTAGGTATAGTGGAGCATTGGGAAACTTACTACCTTACTGGTTGTTCATACCAGTGATCTGAAATGTCAGAGCTTTCTCCATGTAGAAACCCTCTAGGGGATTATTTATGTCTCTCCATCCTCATCTCCTTGATTTCTCTGGAAATATCCTGCATGGTTTGGAGAAAAAGCTTGGGAAACTCCTTTTCATCCTTCTCTCTTGATATTGGATTTTTCCTTTGCCTTCTTTGCTATCTATATAATCATATCTCCAGTTTATATTAAGATACCACTTCTCCCGCTCTATTAGAGGCTCTCCTTCTTCTGATGACATAGTTGTTGTATTACACAGGCTGAGCCAAGATTATGCTTTGATACCACTGTAATATTCCAAATTAGGAAAAACAGGAATAGAGCACATAAATTGGAAAATGTAGTAAAAATATCAACACACCAATAGGAGTAGATCATAGAGCCATCTTATTACGCATTACAGTAGAAAAGGGAGTACAATATGTTGAGGAAAAAAAAAATCAAGCTAGGCAAAACAAGCCTCAAATGACAGTACATAAAATATGGAATGATGCTGCCACATAAAATGTCGGAGGACACATGACTGTGCAGTCCTATGGAGAATAATTTTTGGGTCAAACTAAAAATACAAATAACTGCTGATATAATTCTTATAAAATGTTGGGATCAAAGATCTAGGCTTTCTAGCACCAATCCAAGACAACCCAGAAGGAGTTTCTGGAAATACATCATATGAAAGTTGTAGCCCTAGGGCTAAATAACGCACTATAACTGGGTAAATGATAGGAGGTGGCTGATCTGATATAAAAATTGCTGATATTCCTCCAATATATCCTCCAGATGAAGGGTTTCTCACCTCACTGGAAGACCCACTCACAAAATTGGGCACTAAGCCCTCCACTGCAAATGCCCTACAAAATAATGCAACTTCTCAAGGAGACTACACTACTGAAGATGGCTAAAGCTTGGCCTGATTCCGGATGGTGGAAATGATGCTCAAGGAACCTCCTAATAGGTCTCCCAGATAAAGGGTTTCTCCCCTCACTAGAAAATAGGCTCATCAACTTGGGTACTTAACCCTCCACTGCAACTGCCCTACATAATAATGCAATTCCTGGAGGATATTGTGCTTCTAATTAAGGGGGAAACTTGGCCTGATTCCGGATAGTGGAATGAAGCTCAAAGAACATCTCCTGTGTGGGCACTCAAAGTCCCCCGAGGATGAGGGTGGGATTTCCGCTAGGGAACACCCTTGTGCTAAACAGTACAACAAACTCCGCTAAACAACTGAAGCGTGCAGAAAGTCACAAAATACCAAACATAAACAATAATCATAATTCCATCTATGGTTGACATCCCCTTCCTTATATGCTTTGTGAGCCTCCTCACCCTTCTTCCCACTCATTACAGGTGCTACTCTCATGGAGACTCCCTCCCAATAACACTGTGTTGTCCCTCAATAACT
The DNA here is from genome assembly GCA_034641835.2 of Pinus albicaulis. Taxonomy (NCBI): domain Eukaryota; kingdom Viridiplantae; phylum Streptophyta; class Pinopsida; order Pinales; family Pinaceae; genus Pinus; species Pinus albicaulis. Next base: position 1,685,155,414 of record CM076579.1, on the reverse strand, counting down.
CTCCACTACCTCCATACCAGCGGTGTTGATTTGGTCAAACTTGACCCCATTGTAATCTTCCTACTTAGCCTAAGCTAAGAGGAATATTCAATTTTGTTTTATTTTATGTTGCATGAATAAATGAATAAAGGAGGACATGTAAAACTCCTAAGAAGACTGAATAAATCAATGCCCATGTGAACACAATTAAATTAGGGCCATGTAAATAATCACTTGCAGGTGTGAAAGGGGTTTGAGCTATGAGACTGGGTCAACCTTGACCAAATCTATAGCATTGTCTAGGTTCAATGTATCTCCTAAAGGGACAACACAGTTTTAGAAGGAGGTCCCTCATGTGAAAATAGCTAACTCATCAAGGTGGTTTAGGGTTTGCAAAGGCTCTCATCTTATAAAAGGAGAGGGAAGGAAGCTAGAGAAGGTTGTTGATTGATCATATTTCTAAGTATTTTGTTTGCTTAGACAAATAATATTCTCTACTGTTTAATGGAGGATTGTGCTTGGAATTCCCATGCACAGATTTCACCTCTTCCTTTGAGGATTATTGGAGGAGTATTTGTTGAATTGATCCACTATCAGGCTTGATTCAAAGCTCTACTTACAATTGCAGTGCTGATCCATTGAGGGTTTTACTGCTCTTGCAAGCTGCAACAATTGGGAGTCTAGATCTGCCGAGATCTAGTTTGTTTTGGGAGCCTCTTCTCATGGAGTGTGTCTTTTAACCTCCAGGAAGAGTGCCTCTCCTATTTATGCTTCAGATCTGCAACTTGGCAGTGGCCATCCATGTCATTTTGAGCTACAACATTGTTTCTATTGATACACTGCGTTATTTTGATATTAGCTTCTCTATGGTGTTTTGATTCTAGTTTTGATCAGAGATCTCTGGTGCTAGGCTTTGCCTTTCACTTTGGTGATCCATGGATTAGCTTGCTGATCCATGTTCTGTTTAGATCTGATACTTTGAAATGTAATGTTATATTCAGAAATTACTACAGTATTTTACATATCTGCAACTTGTATCTCATATCTACTCTTATTTATGCATGATTTGGTCAAAACCCCAAGGGGATCTTGTAAAGAAAACTATCTAGTTTCCAGATCTGATATAGATCTAATGTTTTGTCCACGAATCATCGTTGAGTTATGTAATATCATTTACTACGGCTCACAAAAAATAACATTATTGAGCCATTACTATTTGATATATATATATATATATATATATATATATATATATATATAGATATATGTTGCAACTCTCTTTTCTGAAGATATCCTGCTCTCTTGTCTCATGTAATCTACTGTATATTGAAAGGGCTTCACTTTACTTTTGATTTGCTGTTGTACATTCATTTATTAATTATATTTGATGGCCCCCTTCTTAAATTGTCAAATACTGAGTTATTCCTGAAGCTTCTTGTTGTGCATAGCTATAGCCCCTCTTGTAGGGTGTTTTTCAGCTAGACCAGGTTGTGGGAGTGTAATGTTCCCAAATTATAGCCTCCGGCTAAAAGGAACAATATAGTTTGCATATTTTCATTTTGTTGAATAAAATGGCTAATTTGACACCTTAAACCCTTTTAGATGGAGAAATAACACTCCTTTTGTGAAAGGAGGAATAATAAATCAGCTGATTTGAGCACCACATGGTGTGAACAGGACTGGATCATGCTTGATCTAGACATTTTGACCAAGTCCACATGCACTGTCTAGATACAATGTATCTCCTTGATGGACTGCGTAGTTTTAGAGGAGGATCACATGCATGAGTTGGAAGGCACATGTGGATGGGACCCATGGTGGAGAGGAGAAATTGATATATAAGGAGAGGAGGAGATCCATTGTTCTTCATGCTTGATTATTATTTTTCTTAGTCTGTTGAAACTTCGCTTCTCTTGTTGTTTAGCAAGAGTGCAGTGCTGCATAGCACTAGGTTGTTCCCGGTTGGGAATACCTACCTCATTCTTAGGGAAGGAGAGGTTATAGAGTTACATTTCCCCATTCCGGCATTTGGCCAAAGCTACCTCCTTCAGTCACAGCGTTATTCTTGGAGTAGGATAACTTTATGCTGCAGGGTGCAGCAACAGAGGATCTCTTGAGTGGTTCCTTGGCTTGTTTTTCAGTGGAGGGCTCAGCTATTCATTGGAGGATCAGTGAGGAGGACTCCCAGGCTTATTTTCATATCATTGGCATCAGGCCAACCATCCATCTTCCCTCACAGTGCATTTTCCAACTTGATCTACGTTATTTTGGCAAGCAGTTGCTGGGAGGGTCATTTGAGCTCATCAAGAGGAGTTGTTTAAGAGTAAAAGGATAAAAATTTTGCTTAGATACACTATCAGAGGAGGGAATCACTATTTCTGATCTGCTACAACCTCATTTCATATTTTTGATTCAGTTGCAGTGACAAGTTAATTTTCACATTGTACATTCTCTGGCATTTCTAGCAATCTTTCCTAGATTGGCTAGAAATATTGTATTGGAGCCCATTATTCTATTCTTGAGAATTCCTTTGTATATTTCAATCATATTTCATGTATATGCATCCATATCATTAGTTACTCTATCATAGACTGCGCAGTCACTGCTCTCCGGAATTTTACATTGTTGCAGCATCTCATGTTTCTAGTGTTTTAATCATTGGAGATTGATTCCCATTGCTTGAGTGGCTTGTCCCTCAAGATATTTCTGTATAGATTTGCTGATATATTAATAAACATGATGTCTGTAATATATTTCCTTTATTGACATATTCAGATTTTCAGAGTTTCATGATTATGCTCATATGTTGCTGTAGCTCACTCCTTGAGCACTTTTTCAAGATACCGAAGGGAAGGAGATCTGAATAACCCTCCTAGGGTTATTTATTTGACCTATACTTCTATAATTGTGATGTATGGTGTGTTAAATAAGGATATAAGTCCCCTTTCATCTTATTTTTACATTTCCTTCCTTATACAGCGCCCTTGAGGACCTTATTGCAGAAAATCTCGAAAAAGGAACATTACAGTGGTATCGGAGCATCAATCTTGGCTCGGCCTATACGGCCCAAGATAATATGCCATGAGAAGGATAAGCTCCTCATTTAGAGGAGGACATTTACAAAGAAAACAAAAAAAGAGGAATGACGAAAGAGGAGGTTTCCCTTCTTCTTTTCCAGACCCTGGAGGGTATCATTGAAGATCTTGAGGAGATAGAAAGGGAAAGTTGCAGAAAGTTTCTGAGAGGGTTTGAAGATGAAGCAAGAACTAGCTATTATTATGATGGGTGTGAGCATTCAGCCACACATGTAGATCCACAATGCAGTCCATTGCCCACTTGCACCGCAGGGAGGATGGAGGAAGAAGATGAGGCCATTGGAGGAGTAGCACTGCAACTCAAAGGTATGGCTCATGGTTGGTGGTTTAAAAATTATGTTTCATGTTATCATGCAAATTCAGAATCATATGATGGATTCACTAAAGGATTGGTGAGAAAATTTGATGGAAATCAAGGTGAATCTCTATGTGTCAAAATATCAAACACTTTGCATGCATTGGAGAGAACCATGAAACAAACTACATTCCATATTTTTGAAGGGGATGACAACATGAATGATGGCTTGCTAGAGGCAAGACCCCTATTGTGTGAAGGGCCCTCTTCCATTTGTGAAATCATGGAGGTACTTCCTTCAAGAGATGACCAAGATCTAGGGTCACTCCTTGATGATGAGGTAATCTCATTTATTGATGGGGAGGATAAGCATAAGAGATCTAACATCGTTGTCATACTGGGAGGAGATCCATCACCACATGGAGGTGAGAGGGGAGCTATTTCTTCCATTAAAGGAGCCCTTGTGTCTTTACAAGGAGTTCCAAGTATTTTAACATGTGGGAACCATGGCACAATTCCGGAGTCATATGTAACAGTCATTGGGGATTGTGAGGTGGAGGAGGAAGAGAAGGATCAACATCAAGGGATGATACACCCTTATCTATGCCAAATATTTTTTGCACAAGGGAGAGAGACTGTACATCACAGTGAAGAGAGGGACAAATTATTCCACTCATACATACAATCCACTTCTGAGCTTGATGTCTCACTACATGGAGGCTTTCCACCTAGGAGGCCACCTAATCTAGAGATGATGAGGGGCATCTTGACATTTGGTTCACCACTCTTGGATTCTGGAGAGGTGAATACATTGGAGGAGTCCAGCACAGTGCAGGGAGTTTGGGATAAACCCAAGGAGGAGGGAGACACTCTCTCATTTTCAATATTACCCACTCTCATCAGTTATACTGCGCTGACAAAATTTGTTGCAGGGATTGAGGATGGCATCTTCATGACGCAGGATGACTGCTTCACAAATTTGATGGGGAAGAGGGTACTTCTTTTGAGGGAGGAATCTTTCACACATGGGAGTGGATGGAGGCCACACATGCTTACTTTGACACAGCTTGGGAGATCCTTTGTGGATGACAGCTTCTCATGGGAGGCCAACTTCCAGAGGACACCATGACCATTTGAGCATGAGCAACTGCATGATGGGCATGGAATAATTTTGGATGATGACTTTAGCATGGGGGATGTCAAAGTAGCAGGCAACAGCATGAGGGGAGCTTCACATGTTAGATCACTAGCGATGTCTATGAGGAGGATTGATCCGTATTAGAGGTCTCAGCTCTTAGTTGAGTACTCCAAGGATCTTGGTGCATGTATGGTCCTTGATGACCTGGAGGGAGATAATAGATACATGGTGGATGATATGGTCATCTATTTTTATGGCAGAATCTTCTTGACTAGAGCATCTAGTCTCAAGGAGAAACTATTACATGCAACACAGGAGGACTTACTAGATACACACCTTGATGCATATCTTGTTTTGTTAGAGTATTTCACTTGGGAGGGAATCCAGTAGGACATATATCAGCATATGGAGAGATGCATAGCCCAGATGGTGATAGAGAGGATGTCACAGCCACCTTCCTACTCATTGGGAGTGAGGGAACTTTTTTAGTTGAGCCATTTCAGATCAAGGTCTCAAGTACATAGTAGAGAAGGTATAATTTCACATTATGATTTGTACTTCTTTACTTTATATGAGCATCATATTGTATCAAGAAGGATCATCCCTTCTTGAATTTTGTATAATGTACTTGCAGCTACTTGTAGCATTGATTTTGGCTACCTTAACGGTGGTTTGTGGGGGAAGCCACATGACTCTTGGTATGCATCATTAACACCACATTTTACATTCATGTTCACATCTTATGAGATGATTGTGGCAGCAAACAAGTGGCTAGTAGAGAACTTGTTATATTTTATTTTGAGGCAGGCATGGAATGCATTGCGCTGGTTCCTCATGTGGAACTATGATTCACTCTCTGGTTGCCATGTGGCAACTTGTTTTCATTGTAGTTTGCTTCCATATGTTACCAATGTTTTTATACTCATGGGAGGCTTTGATTAGAGAGTGGAATTGGAGTTGAAGATACTCATTGGTATTATGATTCTCCCCTTTTCACATGTTGTATGTTTCAGGAGAAACAATGGGCACACCATGATTGCCATGTCACTAATTTTCTGTCCATGTAGGAGGAGATATCGGGAGAAAATGCCTTATTAGAGGAGGCACTTCATGGTTGATTCATTTTGTGGGGAGGCTTGGGCAAATTTTAGAGGCCATGACATTTCAGCCCAATATCAGCAACCCCCTCACACTTATCATAAATGGAGGGAGAAACTACTTGGATGGAAGAATCTAAACTCTCCATTCAGCCCCAACATGTTGCATAGATTCAGGGTTGAGGACTGCTTTGTTGAGCTACCTAGGATGGCTTATTTCATTTAGATGATTGCATGGGTGAAGGAGTCACTCATTGAGAATAATACTTCCCATGTTTTTCATCACTCCTACCTTGAGGAGGCCATTGAACAACAAGGAGATTTCCACTTGCATCCTCTATTATCTCATGATGTATAATCTGGTTTACACACTTGGAGGGATACATGGAGGACAAATTTATTGCATAATTTGATGAGATATGGTGGGTTCTATTGATGAGGAGGCCACAAGAAGAGGGGGATGAATTTTTCTCTACCTTGTAGTTGCTTGAGGACAAAGCAACATTTTGAAGGGGGAGGACTGTAATGTTCCCAAATTTTAGCCTCAAGCTAAAAGGAACATTATAGTTAGCAGTATTTTATTCAGTTAAATAAAATGGGTAGGGAGGCCCCATAATATTTGAGAAGGAAGAAATAACACTCCTTGTTTGAAAGGAGGAATAATAAAGCAGCTTATTTGAGCACCACATGGTGTGAACAGGACTGGATCATGCTCGATCTAGACATTTTGACCAAGTCCA